>CM067366.1:82738115-82785321 GCA_034401795.1 Chaetoderma sp. LZ-2023a
GGGGTGGGGGAGGGGGCTTATGGTCACACTCTATATCTAACATTCACTCAAAACAGCAAAGATCTGGTTGCCTTTTTTCACACCTTTTCAAAACGCTGTGAGATCAAAGGACAAAAGGTGATAATGATGCAAATTAGTTGGTTGCTCTTACACAGCAACTACTTTTGAAAGGCGACAAAATCGCCGCTCCTCTACTTATATTGCCCCATCTGCCAATTTCGATAAGTAATCGGTGATTATATATTCTAAATTTACTGCAGGTGGTCTGTTGTAGTTATTTAGTTTTGTTAAATATTCCTCTATTCCCCATTTATTTTTAAATATTTAAGACACGTTCGCGTTTATTATAATTAACAAATGACTCCGAATTGCCCATTGGGTATTTAGATTTGACAGGCACTTTTCTGCCCGTGACAAGGTTTATTATATACATGTGTATTTATCGTACGGCTAAACTATTCGTTAGCCTTAGATAGTTCGAAGTAATCAAAACACGCATAGTCAGATAGCATGGCAACATAATTCATTTAAGAGTGCGCTAATGTTTTGACTAGAGTTTGTAAGCTATGTCGTTTTATATGTCAATTCAATATCATTCAATTTTTTATTTTACAAATCCAGGTCGCATTGCGACTTATGTGGAACACAAATTTAGTTAACTACCGTAGGTTGAAAAGACATACAATGTATATGTATAATTAAGCAAAAGATTATATTTGAACTTGTCATTATTTTGTCATTGTGTGCTGCCGGGTTATCATTTATATTTTACAGCAAACCCTGAATTCCCGGTCAAATTGGTTTCAAAATATTCAATTGACTGTGTATCAAATAGGAACCACATACAATTTAGATATGTATAATTAAGCAATCCCATATATTTGAATTTATTATTCTCGGGGCTGATCTGACTGGATGCTATTGCTGCCTATCAATCGCCCCCAGTGAAATTGAATCCAAAATGTTCAACTGACTGCTGATTAAACTGTAAAGACAAAGTTAAGCCATACATTTCTGTTATGTATAATTAAGCAAAAGCTTATATTTGAACTTATCATTATTGTGTCATTGCCAGGTTATTATGTATATGTTGCCTCAAAACCTGAATTCCCAGTCAAACTGGTTTCAAAATATCCAACTGACTTTATTAAATTGAAACACATATAATTCAGATATGTATAATTAAGCAAAAGCGTACGTATGAACTTGCCATTGTGTGCTACCAGGTTGTCATCTATATTTTACCACAAACCCAGAATTGCCCCGTGAAATTGGTTTCAAAATATTCAACTGACTATTAAATAGGGAACACATACAATTCGTACACTTAACAGAATTCAATGTCCATGATGTATCTAGATACGTAATTTATTACGCACTTTGATAACAACGTCGTATTCCCAAGTGACAAACTGATCTGATCAATCCATTACTGTCAAACACATATATCACTTCACATGGATTCATGTAAAGCAACACTGGGCAAATCTAAATGAAAAAGCGTTTTCAAGTTCTCTTCAAAATTCAGCTTGACCTGTCACGTATTATTTTATGCTATTTTCCTTGCAAATATATTCTCTGTTCTCAGGCATTGAAATGTAAAGGCTGAAGTGCATTTAGCTACAGCACTTGAGTAAACACCCATATGGTAACAATAAGCAATATTAAAATTATAATTCCTTTATTAACCCACATGGATTCCCATCCAGCTGTTCACTGCGATGAATATTATATATGCAGCAGCCTGTTGTCCTGTGATGCCGATTAACTGGACGCTATGATGCTTTATAATCAATGCGGAAGCTTCCAGTAACCTAGTATCAGTAGCCTCAACTATGTACTTTAACATGATTATCCTCCTCAAGCCTAACATATAAATATGAATATAGTAACTAATCTCCTCTAAATCCAAATCTAAAACTGCTGTTTATCCACAGAAACCGGTGTTAATCACCTATAACCGCCCAAAACCTTGTTTGTATGTATTTGTATTGTTTGTTTTGTTTGTTTCCATATGCCAGTCAAGTTCCCCTGCGTATCTTGTAGCAAACCAGTCAAGACCAACCAGCGTGCAATACTCTGCGATTGTTGTGGCAACTGGGTGCACCTTACTTGCTCCAAACTAACCATATCTGATTACCAATTATTAGAAAATACTGAAGAGCCATGGTGGTGCATAGAATGTAATAAAGGTTTGCTATGAAAATGATATCGAAATTATGTTGACCATATTAGGTGTAAATTACAATGATAGCTACTTGAACCCTAATACACACACAATTTCAAATATGCTTATAAATCCATTTCAGTTAAATACACAAGACCAATGCACATTCTCTGAAGCCGATACTGAAGACGGAGAAATTGATTTTCAACAGCCTGAATGTAACTATACACTACAGAATGAATTCAATGAAAAAATGACCAAGAGTACAGAATCGGTTTCCTTTTCAGCCCTTCATATTAATACTCGCTCTATTTTAAAGAATTATGATAAACTAAGTAATTTCCTAGATCCTAGTATTCATGAATTTAGTACTGTAGGGATTACTGAGACATGGCTAAAGCCGGACTCTCCACTCAACTTAATTAATATGCAAAACTATAAATTCATAGAGAAGTTCAGGCCTATTAAACCTGGAGGTGGTGTAGGCATCTATATAAAGAACAACATACAGTATATTCTGAGTGAAGATTTGTCAACAACTGAAGAATTCATTGAAACAATATTTATTGAAATTCCCGTGGAAAAATCAAAGAATAAAATTATCGGTGTCACATACAGACCTCCTGCAAGTGACAATGCTAAATTTGTTAAAACCCTAGAAAATATTTTTAAAACAATTCAAAATGAAAATAAAGCAGCCTATATAGTGGGAGATTTTAACATTGATTTATTGAAACAAAATAGTTTCTATACCCACGATTTTTTTAACTTACTAAAAACATTTGTCAAAACCAACAAGAATCACTGAGTTCACGGGATATATTATAATGTTATTGACAACATTTTCTCGAATGCCTCAGTAAGCACCAAGAACCAAGCAGGTATTTTCGTTGTGGACATTTCAGACCATCTACCTATTTATTATATGGAGAAAACAAAAATAAGACAAAAATCATTCATAAAGGAGGAAATAACATGCAGAGATTTTAGAAATGATAAAATAGAAAAATTTTAAATGAATATGGCAAATATAAGCTGGAATCAGATAATAGAGTGCCAGACATGTGAAGATGCCTACAACGCATTCCATACTCTTTGCACTAACATTTATGAACCAAAGCTTTCCACTAAAAAAACTAAAAAGGTTTAGACAAAATCCTACTAAACCCTGGTTAACAACAGGATTGATAGCTGCCTGTCATAAGAAGAATAAGATGTATTTAAATTTTATAAAATTTCCAACAAGAAATAATGATGCACAATTTAAATAGTACAGAAACAGATTAACTCAGATAATCAGGACGGCAAAGATAAACTATTATCATTATAAATTTGAAGAGCAAAAGAACAATATAAAAGAAACATGGAAATTAATAAAAACACTATTGAATAAACAAAAAAAAAACAGTTCAGAAACATCCCGGTTCATTTATAATAATACAATTATAACTGACAAAAAAGAAATTGCGGATAAATTTAATGAATACGTTATAAATATTGGGCCTAATTTATCTTTAAAAATACAGACCAGTCCTGGAATAAATGTGCAAGACTATCTGACAGGCGACTACCAATCCTCAATGTTCCTGACCCCTACTGACAATGAAGAAATTTACACAATCTTAATGAAAATTAACCCAACTAAGAGTGCCGGCATTGATAACTTTAAATGGAAAATCTTTAAAAAAACTGTGCTAGAGAAATACTAACTCCACTGAATCACATCTGCAATCTATCATTTTCACAGGGTATATTTCCATCCCGATTAAAAATTGCATGCGTAACACCTATATTCAAAGCTAAAGACCCATCTGATTTTACCAACTATAGGCCAGTCTCAGTACTTCCGCTTTTCTCTAAACTTCTGGAAAGATTATACTACAATAGAACTATAAAATAACTTAATAAAAGCTCTATAATCTATTAATCCCAGTACGGCCTCAGAGAAAAACACTCTACCATGCTTGCCATTGTGGATATGCTTGAAACAATAACCACATCCCTTGAGAGAAATGAACACACTCTAGGTGTATTCTTGGACCCCTCCAAAGCATTCGATACTATTGATCATGACATATTACTTTAAAAACTAGCCCACTATGGAATTAGGGGCATTGTATTAAATTGGATATATAGCTATTTAACTAACAGAACACAATGTGTAAAATTCAGTGGGGCCATGTCAGGAGACAGGAAATTAGTCTGTGGCATTCCACAAGGATCAATTCTTGGACCTATGTTGTTTTTATTATACATGAATGACCTACCCAAAGCATGTAATCACCTCTCACTAATATTGTTTGCGGATGATACCAATGCCTTTTGTAGTCACAAGGACATAGACACTGTATACAAGTATGTATGTAATGAAATGAAAAAAATCATAGACTGGTTTAAAGTGAATAAATTATCTCTGAATGGCGATAAAACTAACTATATACTTTTCACAAAATTTAAGAATTTAAAACAAATAGCTCTCCCCAAAATGCATGTATATAATCAAGAAATTCACGAAGCATAATATGTCAAATTTCTCGGCGTCTTTCTGGATAAAAGCTTAACCTGGGAGAAGCATATAGAAATAGTGAGATCCAAGGTAGCAAAGAACATCGGTATCATGCGCAGACCTAAGCCATATCGTCCCCCTAATATTCTAAAATCTCTATATTGTACACTGATCCTTCCACATATCACATATTGTAATGTAATATGGACTAACACGCATAAAACTAAACTAGCACATCTAAAATCACTAAAAAAGCAGGAAATCAAATTATTCGCACAGCCAGCAGAGGGCCAGGATGTCTTTAAAACCGAAAAAATGCTAAAACATGAAGACATTGGAGCTGTCCAACTATGCACTATCTTAAGGGACTACCATAATGGCAATCTACCCTCCTCATTGTCAAACCTTTTTAGGAACAACTCCGATATACACTCGCACAACACACGAACTAAGAATAGCTTACACCAAACTTATTACAGAACAATGACAGCTACACAAAAACCATCCCACCAAGCAATACAACTCTGGAACAACACAGATATAAATATACGCACACAAATTCTTACACAAAGCTCTTTTAAACAAAATATTTAAAAAATAATCTTAGAAAGATACTAAAAATCCAAACCAATGACATGAATGCAGAAGTCACCACCGTGGCAGTACAAAAACAAGTATGTACCCAGTTGCCAGGATAACAACTGGAATGTAAAGTACACATCTGCAATAATAATAATGCATCCGTAATTGTTGATGTGGATGATGCAGTTGTGTATAATAATAATAATAATAATAATAATAATAATAATAATAATAATAATAATGCACCAAGAAATGTTGATACAAATTAGGCCGCATTGTTATATATGACAATAATAATAATAATAATAATAATAATAATAATAATAATAATAATAATAATAAATATTATATTATCTTCACCCATGATCCAACTATCACTGAATTATATGTTTATTATATGTTAAATGTAAGGGGTCCACCGCTGTATAGGCTCAGCCTTTGGTGGACTGCCTGTTGTGTAAATGTAAAATCTATGTGTTATATGAAAATAAATAATTTTGAATCTTGAATCTTGACTCTTGAATCTTGAGCTCGCTTAGCAGTTAGACATGGTGAAGTGTCGTCGTCTAGACTCCCCCGGGCCATGGCCCATGCTAGTTAACGCTTTAGGCATTTAATGAGAAAATCAAGATATTTCCTTATTGAATGCCCATTTACAGGACAAGATAATACTATTTTTGAAAATTCAACACTAGAATATCTGGCTCGGCTACCAAGCCAGTCATTCCAGTGGTAAATCTAAAAAAATAGTATTCTCTTTGCCTGCAAATGGACATTCCTCAAGACCACCACAAAGGCCGGTTTATGTTAAATGTTTTGAAGGTAATTTGACTGGAAGATGTTGATTGTCAACAAGTTCCAGTCAAATTATGTGCCAAATATTCAACAGATTTCTTTATACAAGAAGTCGTGGCATTATGGTATGTTGGCATTGACAGGGAATCAAACCCACAACCGACGAAAGCGCCAAGCATCATCGCCCACAAACGCTTCCACCACACCAACCCTGCAAGACAAAGTCTTACTTTGCCGGTGAGGCTTTCACGATGTGAGTGTTTGTACACAGTGGAATTATGTGGAAGCTGATTTTGACCGTAATTACTGTAACTGGTTAGGCAGTAAGTGGCGGTGGCGTTGTAGAAGCGTTTGTGGGCTATGGTGCTTGGCGTTTTCGTCGGATGCGCGTTCGATTCCTTGTCAGAACATATTTCATGTAGACCTGTATAGTTATCTTGAATTTGGGACACTTGAATGTCACGTGTTAAAGGTTAAGGCAGAAGAACTTACTGTTAAATTTGGTTTGTGTGATTGGTTTAAACGTGATTTTATTTGTTCAGATGGAAGCACGATAAGACTTAGAGTCTTATACCCGTGTCTCCCATACACATACAGATTATACAAAAACATTTTTACAACAAAAATGGCGACAAATCATAATAGTTTAATTAATTGTAGTCTATTAGTGTGGATAAGTGTGTGGATATTGAGTGTGAGGTGGAGGAGAGTAGGAAGAAAGTCAGAGAAAGAGAGGGGGGGGGGGAAGGAGGGGAGAGAGGGTGAGAGAGAGAGAGAGAGAGAGAGAGGGAGGGAGGGAGGGAGAGAGAGAGAGGAATAAGATCAGATGGAAGAATAGCAGAGGTGAGCTCTAGGTGCTGCCTTCTCCCCGACCTGTACGTGTTGGGATGCTGTCATTTTACCCCTTAAACTATAAGTTCGCGAACGGGAAGCTACTGAAAGCGGTTTGTGTTAATTGTGTATTGACATACCGTATTACAGTTTGTTCATTTCCAAGATGGCAGTGTAAGTCTCGTATAGAAGCTGGTTGGTCGTAAGATTAGCAAGAGAAATATCGTTCAAGCCAAGCTGATTTTGGAAAACGACTCTTTGCTCGTTAAAAAGGGCACAATGTAAGAGGTAGTGGTTTGTAAATTCATCATTGTGCCCACAAGAACAACTGGCAGATTCCGACAGAAAGTTGTCAAATGGATGTCGGTTGAAAGAACTACAACCGTTTGGGAGCCTGCATAGCATTATGTTGGCAAACCTCGGGCCTACGTAATATCACTCAGGGGGTTGTCGTATGGGTGACATAGCCTTGAGTTTGCTTTTAAATTCTAGAAGAGTGACAGAATCTCTCACCGGCACAGGAAGCATATTTCAGGTGCGGACGATTGCTGGGAAAAAGGATCCATAGAAAAGCTCAGTACGGCAGCGGAATGGAGTGAAGAAATTTGGATGACGGATATTGTAAGGATTTCGTGCTTGATAGTGTGGGAAGATGGTTGACCAGAACCTCACAGGTCATCCCGTTACTAACTTTAAATAGCATAGATAATCTATGAAATTTGCGTCTACTTGACAAGGTTTCGATGCCTGTTTCGAAGTACAGGTCATCAGTGCTCGCACTACGTGTCATTCCACATACCATTCTGAGAGTATCTCTTTGGATATCCTCTAACCGAATTACAAGACATTGTAGAATATTTTCCCACACAACATCTGCATATTCTAAAGATGGTCTAATAATTGTTTTGTACATGATCTCGAGACATTTACGGTCTAGAATATGTTTTAGACCTTTAAGTAAGGAGAGTTTGTGTTGAGCGTTTGCTATGAGATTACTCACATGGTTAAGCCAATTCCCTTTGTTATTAAAGGTAATGCCGAGGTGCTTATGATCAGTTGACGGTAGAATTTCAGTTGATTGAAAAGGATGTGGGCTCGTTGCGCAGGGAAAAAAATATAGATGTAGTTTTCGAGGCATTAAACTCGACGAGCCACATGTTTGCCCAATGCGTCATGGTCAGTAGATCGTAATCGAGTGTGGCAGTGTGTTCTTTTAGATCATCTGACATTACATATAGGCACGTGTCTTCAGCAAAAAGTCTAATATTGTGAATTATATCGCTGGGCATGTGATTAATAAAAACTAAGAATAACAAAGGACCAAGCACAGAGCCGTGTGGCACTCCAGCATGTAAACGAAGTAGGGTGGACTCATTGCCGCTTATAACTACTCGCTGGTATCGGTTTCCAAGATAATTTTCGAACCATGTAAGTAGATTTCCACAGATACCAAAATTCCTACGTTTCTGTAGGAAGCCGCGATGCCATACTCGATCAAAGGCTTTAGATATATCGAACAATAGAAAGATCATTTCCTTTTGATCGCCAAGGGCTTGAGTAATATCAGTGTAGATATCAAGCAGTTGATTTACTGTAGAATGTGATGGAAGAAAGCCAGACTGATATAGAGTGATATCGTGTCTAATATAGTTTAGATATGTTTAAAAACAGTTCTCTCCATAACTTTACTTTGGTTTGTGTGATTAGTATCATTCATCTATAAAGTTCGCTTTATATAACGAGTGTGTGTCGACTAGATACGGGGCACGTAACTACGACAGAAACTTAGCAAATTTCAGGACTAAGAAATGCTTTGTAATTCGGGTGATCGATAAAATACAGAACTGCGTCATCAACGTAATCTATGTCCGCTAGAAGGAAGCAGGTCGGGATGGTGGTTAGATGGTGCATATACTGAACCACCTAATTATGCTGGTGACGGAGGAAATGTTGCTCGAGACCGTACGGTGGTGAGTTAATGCATGTATATAGAGGTACTTTCAGGACCACCGGCTCGTAACCGTATAATAAATTGGCCTACGTATTTATCATATCGTAAATATTTGCTTATGTTTATATTTCTGCAACGTATCACACTGCGCAATTTAGTTCCCTTGAGAATGTTCAATCGCGTTCATATTAACCATTGCGTAATGGAGGGATCCGATCTGTCACTCAAGTAGGTGATATCAAAATTAATTACGTTATATATAGGCTGACGTCACAATAGACAGTGACGTATCTAGCTCCGTCATAGGCTTTGAACAGTTAACCTCGGGTACGACTTGTAAGCCTTTTGATGAATTAAAAATATAGTAAACATTCTGCTGAAAAATTTGAAAGTAATTTGACTGGGCGTTGTTACGGTAAAATTAGTTTCAAAATATTGAACATCTGACCTTGAAATTTTGTATTCTAGTAATCAATGTTGATGGTATCCCAGCATACGCAAAACGTTATTGGAGCTTAACTCGAAATGGTTGGCGCATAGCTAAAAATTGGTCTCTCGTTGGTGTCTAATACAACATCAGCTTTCATCATGACCTTTCTCATGAACACCGGTAATTATCATAGCAACCTGATAAGATATTATGCGTATCAGCTGAAGAGCAGATTGACTCAATAGGTAAAATAAATAACATTTTTCTTGTGCTATTATAGTAAAAGTAATTTTTCCTTAGATATATTGACGATGACAACACTAGGAGGTTCGGTGATAAGAGGCAGGTCTGACATTGATCGTGGCTGGGCCTGGGTAGTCCTGGTGGCGTCCGTATTCAACATGCTATTCGTAGGAATGATTAATTATGGTAGCGGTGTTATCTACATGGTACTCACGGACACGTTTCCTGAAAGTGATACGGTTGAGTTGGCATGGATCTCTGGCTTGCCAAGCAGCTTATCAGCCTTTATGGGTGAGTGCAAATGCATACATTGTAAAGATCCGATCTGGCACTCAAGTATATGACGTCAGAGTGGATTACGTCATTTGTAGGCTGACGTCACATTATCATGTATCGTGAATGACGTATGTAGCTTTGGCATGCACATTGAATAGTTAGTCATGTGTACGAATTGGATGTCTTTCTATTGAATATTTAGAAACTAATTTGACCGGGCGCAGTCAAATTAGTTTCAAATTATTCAATAGCTCACCTGTACAGTTACCTTGAAATTGGTATTCTGAGAATTCAGGGTCCAAAGTTTAAATCAATCCCAACACGCACAAGATGTGGGCGGCGCTTAGCTTGAAATGGGCATGGTATAGCTAGAATTGTATTCCTCCATTAGGATTAGCCTGTTTTGTTTTCTGCAAGTGTGACATATTTGCGTCTCAAAATAATATTAATAGGGGCACGAATACTGGAAATGTAAAAAAACCGTATTATATACCCATTTGTAATTTTCGTTGGTTATTTAATTTACTTTGTCTCTCATCTAGCAAACGCAAGAATTGGCGATTCGAACAAATAGATGATACAATTTCAGATGTCCCCAACATCAAAAGACGAGATATACCAAAACTAAGTTGATAGGTTTGCCTTTCCAGAGTTAGTCAGTAGGACTATGCAAAACAAAATATCCATCATCTTAGAAAACGGCGTTTGCGAAATTCTTGCCTCGGTTTTGACACGTCTACTCGTGCTAGTGCTGTCTAGCAACACATAAGGGTACACGATACTGTCTGTGTACATGAATTTTGTATGGGAATATGGTGGAGACAGGACTAAATGCTCTTAGCAAGAAATAATCTGTAAGATGGGTCCTCCAGCAGTGTTGGAGCGTTGCAAAGCCAACCCAAGTCGTGGTTATCAGTGGGGAGGGGGCGTGTCAGGTTTAAACACTCAAAAGGGTGGGGTGAGTGGGGCGAGGGTGTGTGTGGGGACTGGGTTGGGGGTGGGGTGGGGTGGGGGTGGGGTGGTGGAGTGCTGCTAATTACGACTTTGCCAACCCCAGATCCAAATGTGTGTTTCCGTGTGCGTGCGTGTGTAACCGCCCGCATACGTGCATGTATGCGTGCGCGCTGCGCACATGGGTGTGTGTGTGCGTGTGCGCGCGCGTGTGCGAGCGTGCGGGCGGGCGTGCGGGCGTGTGTGTGTAGGGTGGGGCTAGGGGTGGGATGGGGTGGGATTAGGGGGTGGAGTGTGCAATGGTACCGCCTTGACGTCCCCTTCCTACACCAATGTTCAGCCCATGATCCCACACATCTAACGCTCAGACGAGTCTAGTAAGTTAAACATTAACTTGCAGCCTTCAGTATGTTTCATGCTACACCGAGAAATATGCTATGAACATGTTACTGTTACTGAGTTGCTGTCAATATATATTGATTTTCATAGGTCCAGTCGCAGGTTGCATCTCTACATTCGGCAGTTGTCGCCTGAGTATATTTTTAGGAGGATTTCTATGTTTTGTTGGGTTTGCCTCAAGTGCATTTGTGACGTCACTGGGCGTTCTTTTTATTACTCTCGGTGCTATAGCTGGTAAGCTCATCTAATAATAATAATAGATATATGAGCGTACATGCGTGCGTGCGTGCTTGCGTACGTTGGTGCATGCCTGCGTGCGTGCGTGATTGCGTGCGTGCTTACTTGGTTGTGTCCGCCCATGTGTACGTGCGTACGTGCATCTGAGCGCGCGTGCTTGATTGCTTATGTCCACGAGTGTGTACGTGCGTGTGTCTGTGTGTAGAGTTGATAGTATGCATGTGGATTCGTCTGCTATTTATTCGCGCACACACCCTGCGCACGCACGCACTCACGCACTACTGTCACAGTTGATAATCATAATACACTAGAACTGCTCTTTGTTTTAGGTACCGGCCTGGGCCTGATCTATACTCCTTCGTTTGCTGTCATTGGTTTCTATTTCGATAAGAAACGTGACCTTGCTTCAGGAATAGAGGCCACCGGTTGTGCTATCGGATCTATAATTGGACCCTTTATGTTCATGGCACTCTATAATTATTACGGTCGTGGAGGAATGTTTCTTATGCTGGGTGCTTTATTTTTCCATCCGTGTGCACTTGCAATGTTAATGTGGCCATCGTCACTGGAACGATATCAAAGGAAATACAGAAAAAAATTGTTGCAGAGAAGTGCTGATAAAACTATGTGTAACACTGTAGCTGAACACTTTAAGATTCTAGGAAATCGTTCATTCATTTGGCTGATTGTAAGTATTTTATTATGGGGCACAGGGTGTGGAGGAATTGTTCTTCACTTGCCCACCTACACATTACATTCCGGTGCCGAGGAATGGGAACAATCATTATTCTGGGTGATATTTGGCTGCTGCGCTATAGCGTCTCGAATTATCGCTGGGTGTGTGTCATCCTTCCATCCAGTTATCAAGTACTATGAATATCCGGGTTCCTTCGTGGTGCTGGCTATTGCTACTTTCTTCCTGCCATTCTATGTGCATACAGTAGGCGGGAGGCTTGGATATGCGTCGATGCTCGGAATATGTGTAAGCATATCATATGCTTTACTGACCTCATTAACAGTGGAACAAGTAGGACTGCACAACCTGCCCATGGCACTGGGCATAGAGATGATGATTTGTGGAATTGGCCATCTAATTGGACCGCCGATTGGAGGTAAGAATGTATACGTTATCGCGTTGTTAGATTACTTATCAACCATTGCCTCTCTGGCTATCCTGTCAGTATGTGTTTGCTTTCAACTTTGATGGAACCGTTATCGCCTCCTTATACATTGATATCAAACTTAAGTAACCATTTCCGTGCTGACTTTCCATTACAGATACTTCCAGTCAATATCAATTTATATACTATAGATTAGTCTTCCTAACAGCACCTTTGCTTTTGCATACCTGTTTCTCTTGTTTGCAAGGTAGATGTCCTTTCACGGTTAATACTGATGTCTGATTGGCCAGCTATATTCTGCCCTGACCAGGGAATACTAATTATGAAAATCCGCCACTGTAATACTTGTTTCCTTTGCTTGCAACGTGCATATCCTGTTTGTGTTGTTTTCGACTGAAAAGAACAAGAATGTGTACTGCAAATTACAGACATCCGAACCAATCAGAAATCAACCTAGTTTATGATGTTATGTGGGTGATGTACGTGTGTTGATTTAGCTATAATTCGGTTGCACATGCATATTCTGATATTGAAGGTTTCTCGAAGTTTGATATTGGAAAAACAATTGAGATTCGTTCCTTCAGTCACCGTTGCTATTTGCTTACTGTATTAATATTATTACTTATTGATAACTTTTGTATCGGAGATGGATCAATGTAAGAGCCGTTTCGTTAGGCTAAATATCAGATGTCAGTTACGGTCGACCAGCTAGTCCATGACTATGGCATGTGTGTTTTGAAATCACCAACAGCTAGCAACAATGGACCTTTCCGGTTTTAGCTATACCCCGCTCATCTCTAGCTAAGATCCACCCACACCTCGCTCGTGTTGGGATCGATCTATCTCTGAACACCCTGACTATCAATTTCCAAAAATATACACAGGTAAGCTGTTGAATATTTTGAAACCAATTTGACAACGCCCAGTCAAATTAGTTTCAAAATATTCAACAGCATGTTTATTAAATAGCAAAAAGTTGCAAAGATATACAACTCGTACAACTTGTCGGACCATTTCAGATTTGATGACGGTCTGTATGGAACCCTTTGTGACGCAATGATTATGACGTCATGATATACGCGCTCATATACGTTCAACACTGATTTCCCAGAATCCCATTTTAAAGGATATTATACAAATAAGTTGTGGAATATTTTGAAGCTAATTTGACTGGGTACTGTTGCTGCCTATGTATGATTACTGTGTTCTGCGGCTGTAGTAGTAGAAACATCTTACAGCTGCAATCAGTCCTTCTTCATTTTTGTCCACTGTGTCTTGTCCTCAGCCGTAATTCTTAGCTTCCTCAGGTCCATTCTTGACTTGAGTGTACCGAGTCCTGCTTTCTTGAGGCTACCTCGTAGTACGCTTAGCAGATTTATGCGATGACGTCCTCTCCTGGCTCTGTATTTGCTGGCTCCGAGTAGGGTGAATTCCAAGGCTCTCTGTGCCGGTGTCTCCTCTGGCATCCTCGCATTGTCGCTGCCTATGCACCCAGTCAAATCAGTTTCATAAATATTCAACATAATGTTGATTGAATTCAGTTCAATATGTGACAGATTAGATTCATCCTAATATCCATATATAATTCATTCCCATTAGCTCATTATATCACTAGTTTCACATCAATTTACCCGGTAAGAACGATATTAATCTACCAACAACACGTTGCACTAAGATATAAATGAATGGCCAGGAATGCCTAGCAGGGAATGATCATTTACAACAGTTTTATGAGTCATTTGCATCTTTTCCCTGTATAATAATATTAACGTTGTGCGACATAAAACATTACTTTCCAGTTGTACATTCGCGGCTCTAATGTTCCCATAAAAGTCAAGAAGCGTCTCACTAATGCTATACAACCGTGGCTTGCATCCTCCATAGGCACTCATGAACAAACTCGAAGCTATTCATCGTAAACACTTGCGAGCCATCACGCATCATCGGTCATATAGCACATCTTTATTCCAAACAAAAGCTCCGCACGTTAAAGTGACGTTTAAATTAATTTAAGGCTCCTAATTACACGCCGTGGGTCCTTTATAGTAGATAGTTAATTTATTGCACGAATCCAACATATTGATATGGCAAATAACCTCACAAGTAAATACAATAGAATACGTATCTGGATTAATGTAAATAAAACTAATTTAAAATAATTAAATACTGATATAATTATATATATTATATACTGTTGCATCTGTTCTAACGACGACGACGACGACAACAAGGCCACAGCGACTAATAGCATTCTACATAACACCTGTTTAAGATATTCTATGAAGGATGTTGTAATTCTGATCATTATCTTGAAATCGTTCCTACTGGGGATATCAACAAGGGCAGAAACATCTCTCCGCAAACTAACCCCAATTTAATCCCAATTTAACCAACAGCATTCAAATGTATGCACGGTCCTTGAATTTAGTTTCATGCTTGAGGCCATATAGGCCTAATTCATCTTTCCTGAGTACCCACCCACCATATGACGTCATAATGAACTGCGTGATGTGTACAATGACATCATAATGAATGACGTCATGAATGACGTCGATACGTACGTCACGAACGCATATTTGAAGACGGTCTATGCGTTGTTATACAAATTGTTTGCTTTTACTATTTAATAAATATTCTGTTGAATATTTTGAAACTAATTTGACTGGGCGCTGTTGCTGCCATAGGCAGCAACAGCACCCAGTCAAATTAGTTACAAAATATTCAACAGCTTCCCGCTATAGTTTTCAAGAAATTGATAGCTAGGGCATTTGGGGATCGATCAATCCCAACTAGTGATGGGCGGGGCATAGCTAAAAATGGAAAGGTCCATTTGGTCTCCGGCCAAGAATATACTAGGCCATATTTAGCGTAATCTCAAACTCAGCACTTTTGAAACTGGGCAACACGGCCCCACCGTGTGTTATGGCAGCACGACAGCGACGGTCAATACTTGGACGCCCTCTTCGAAATTTGATGAAACTTGATGAAATTTGATGAAATTTATTGGCAAGGAACGAAATTACACGTTTTGACCATACAGAGATCTACAATGTTACATAGAAAATTGGCATAGCATAACAGCTTAACTAGAATTTATAAACATAAACAAAAACATAATTCTAACATGAAATTACATAATATATACAGTCAACCCTGTGCAACGAGCCACATAGCTATTCTATCAAGAGGGGGGTGCTTCTCCAAGACAGGTGGTCTGAACACCACCTTTCTAAAAAAAACACGCACATTTGCTAATGGAGGGATCCGATCTGTCACTCAAGTATTTGATGTCATAATAAATTACTTTATTAGAAGGGTAATGTCATAATCATTAATAGGTTTAACACAGTCTGGAAAAATTGAATAGTCCCCCATGAAGTGTACCATTTCTCCTTTCCAGAGTATCCGTCCGTCATCTGACCTCGTATGATGTCATAATCAGCTCAGTTCGTGTATAGTGACGTCACAATCATTACGTCACAAAGGGTTCCATTTAGACCGTCATCAAATCTCAAATAGTCCGACACGTTGTATGAATTGTATTTCTTTGTAATTCTTTGCTATTTAATATACATGCTGTTGAATATTTTGAAACTAATTTTACTGGGCGCTCTTGCTTCCTTAGGCAGCAACAGCACCCAGTCAAATTAGTTTCAAAATATTCAACAGCTTACCTGTGTAGTTTTTTGGAACTTGATAGTCAGGGTGTTCAGAGATCGATCGATCCCCAGATGAGCGAGGTGTGGGTGGAGCTTAGCTAGAAATGGGCGGGTCATAGCTAAAATCGGAAAGGTCCATTGTATGGGTTTCATCGATTTATAATTTAATAACCGTTCTGTTGAAAAGTTTGAACCTAGCCTGACCGGGAGCCGTTGAGGCCATAAGCAGCCACTGACCCCAGATAAATTAATTTCAAAATTATCCAATAGCTTAACTGCACTGTTACTCTGAAATTGAGATTATGGGAGTTCAGGGTCCAAGGTATATATATTCATCCCAGCTTGCGCAAAATTTAGGTGGAGCTTACTTAGATGACGTCATAGACAGTTCACCTTTCCAGAGTACCCACCCATCATATGACGTCATAATGAACTGCGCAATGTGTAGAATGACATCATAATGATATCATAAAGTACGTCACGAGCGCATATTTGAAGACGGTCTATGCGTTGTTGTACAAATTGTTTGCTTTCACTATTTAATAAACATTCTGTTGAATATTTTGAAACTAATTTAACTGGGCGCTGTTGCTGCCATAGGCAGCAACAGCGCCCAGTCAAATTAGTTGCAAAATATTCAACAGCTTCCCTGTATAGTTTTCAGGAAATTGATAGCTAGGTCATTTGGAGATCGATCAATCCCAACAAGGCGAGGTGTGGGTGGAGCTTAGCTAGTGATGGGCTGGGCATAGCTAAAATGGAAAGGTCCATAACGTCACTAGAGAACTGACGTCACGGTCAATTAAGAAAATTTAACTTAGCAAGTCCGTTATGAAGTGTACGAATTGTGTGTCTTTGATCGAATGTCAAAGAATACGCCAGCTCAGAAAGCATTAGTCAGTCTCTTCAGCACTGGGTGTAACCTACGTGCTAAGTGTTTTACAATCACGCCCAAAACATTTGTTAAGAACACTAAAGACGAAAGGAACCGCAGTGAGCTGATGATGCTGGCAAAGGACAAGAGACGTCGGAGAACGTTGAAGAAAACCGATTTGAACTGGATTAATTTTCCAATCCATCCAGATGCCGAAAAGAGTCACACATAATCATCATCATCATCATCATCACCATCATCATCATCACCATCATCATCATCATCATCATCATCATCAACATAAATATTGATAAGTAAAAGATTATTTGATTGACCCTTTTATCACGGAAACTCGGCGAACATCTAGTCGTATTTGGATAGTCTGTCCGTAATTAGACGAATATCTGTTGCTGTCGATAGTATTAGCACTTCGACCTCAAATTAGTTCTAACGGTATCAAGCGAGCCTACTAGATGTCATGAATAAGGTATAGTGTATGATTGGACTAATTGTGTTATGATAATGCTTTTTAATTAAGGAATTTCCAGACTAGATTAGATTATGCATATGCTATCCTGAAATAAACACTTTTTAGTTATTCGATCACGTTTGTGTTTTGGAACATTGGCTCAACGAGCGATTTTCGAATATTTTGAGACGCGAGTATATAGACTTAACGTTTGTTTGAACATATATCTCTCGTTTGGCCTGAATGAGCAACTCCCAGTGCCAGTAACTGTTCTCATTATCATTACCGCATGAATAAATAATGGACCTTTCCATTTTTTGCTATGCCACGCCCATCTCTATCTAAGCTTCGCCCACACCTCGCTCGTGTTTGGATCGATCGATCTCTGAACTCTGACCATCAAATTTCAGAAAATTATACTGGTAAGCTATTGAATATTTTGGAAATAATTTGAGTGGGCGCTGTTGCTTATGGCAGCAACAGCGCCCTGTCAAATTAGTTTCAAAATATTCAACAGCATGTTTATTAAATAGTAGGGACATACAATTCGTACAACGTGTCGGACTACTAAGAGTTTAAGGCGGGCCAAATAGAATCATGTATGACATAATGATTGTGACCTCAGCTTACACGTCACTTAGTTGGTTATGACGTTATATGACGGCAGATGATGGATGGATAATCTGGAACGCTCCATTTCACTCTGATCCGATCTCCCAGAGTACAGTTTCCTCTACAAATATGGTTCGTTGCTTTATTAGGTGCCATGGCCTCAAGAAGCACTAGGCTGATTTTTAATCGAATTCTGATAGAAGCGTCCGTACGGCATAGAGATTGACGATAGTCCAAAGGAAGCCAATTAGTCAATTTAAGTGGCAGCCGTCTTTGCGATGTGTTAGAAACACATTTAAGGATCTTCTCTGAACCGATTGACGGATTGATTTGACACTCGAGAAAGTTCATTTATAGCAATGGCTGAATCAAGTTCGTTCAAGAGAACCTGATTGATCGATGTGTCTGGTGGCCATTTTGAATTACCTAGACTTCTCGAGACGTGTCTAATGGATCGGGCCGAAATATTGGAATGATGATTAGGGATTAAGCTCCATTTAATTTTTTTTAAAGGAAATTGATTCCTGAGAAAACATGGATGCCATCGAGCAATTCAACTTGAACCTCTAATGGTTGATGGATTCTGACAACGAACATTTCGATATATAAGCGTTGTTTGCTACTGAATAGGAATTTGACACTTTCAAATAAGAATTTATCAGTTAGACTGCTCAAACAAAGCAGATCGGCCGATTTATTGGGGATAGGCATTTTGATTGAGCGTTGTGTTTATAAACACTGTTAAAGATGTCCTTATCCAGAGCCACTTGGGGGTTTGACGTGAAACTCGTGGAAAGGACATATAAGTCAATTGCTGAATAAAGATTAGTCGATTTATCTGACGACCATCTTGAATGACCACGTTTTAGAGAGAAACAGTACTTCTACCCAGGATCTGCTGATGGCATGGGCCGAAATCGTTCAAATATTTATTTTGTGATTAAGGGCCATTTAATTTGTTCAATTAAGGGCGCCATCCACCAATCAAAATTGAGAGTCTACTATTTGATCAAACGAATCTGACAGTCGGAAACTGTGTCATTTGCTTCTCTCTAATGGCGTGAATATATGAAAGACTTTACCACAGATGAATCAATATTGTGCTGGCTTGATGGATTTTGACAGAGAAACTTGCAATATATTTAGATATTGCGGCTTGCTAATTGGGAATTTAATACGCTTCAATCTGATTGGTCAATAGAGGAATTCAATCTGTCGATCAAGTGTATGACGTTAAAATCAATTACGTCACATGTAGGCTGATGTCATAATCAAATACGTAAGGAATCACGTAACTAAGTCCGTCCTGAACTTCCACCAGTTGTACGAATTGTATGTCTATTTATTAAGCATTAAGTTGAATATTTTGAAACCAATTTGACTGGACGCTGTTCCTGCCAAGGTATTCAACCGCGTACCTGTATATTATTCTTGAAATTGAAATCCAAGGAATTCACGCTTCGATCGATCCCAGCTCAGGCAAAGCGCGGGCGGAGCTCGGGTAAAGATGGGTTAGGCATAGATAAAACTGGATTCATCAATTCAAATACTGATGTTGCGGGTTTAGCAATGCAGGCATCTTGGGCCTCTCTCGGTACTAGAATAGTAGCGTCATTAACTACACGGATTTATGTTTGTCTTGTGAGCAATATGGAGTGTCAATTCACATTTAAATCTCAATGTTTAATTAAAATATTTTACTTCCATTATATTGTTTCACTGATGTTGGTTCTTTTAGATCCTTATCTCGTCATTTGTTTTTTGCATTGGCCATCTATCTCCAATATACGTGCCAGGAACGTGCTATAGAAAATGTCAAGCATGACATCTCTTGAATTCATCCATGTTTCACTCCCATAGAGTCATTCTGAACCACCGTGGCCTTAACCCTTTAACACTTTTATCAGCCCAAACCGCCTTTCTGCAATGGTCTTGAGAAAATGTCCATTTGCAGACCAATAGAAGACTATTTTAGAAACTTTATGACTGGAACAACTGCTCAATTATCGAGCCAGTCATTCCAGTGGTAAATTTTCAGAACATACTCCTCTCTTGTTCTGTAAATGGGCATTTTCTATGAGAAGATTGAAATTTTCTTGAAGAGATTCAACGGTTAGAATCCTGGTCTTGTACTCCTCATGTCTTGTGGAACCTGTTGCCTTTTCTGTTCTTGCTTTGACGTCACGGTTTGTGTTGTATGTATTGCTTACTGTCGCTGCGAGGTAGACACACATTTTTAACTCATTTACCACTTCTTCACCAATCATCATAAGTTCACGTTTTCATGGATTATATACAATTTGAACATTTTTCAGTTGGTTATATTAAGCATTATGTATTTTGCAGCCTCTGTCATTGAGAGAACTGGTGAGCATCGTAACATTATGTGGTACTTCGGTGAGTATACGTGTACGGTTGCTTAATGTCGTTTATATGACATACCTCTGCTGTCTTGTTATTGTATTATCGAAGTCAGAATATTATTTGTTGTCGGGGACATAAAGAATTAAAGCCATATTATAGGTGCACCTATTAGTGTACCTGAGTATTATCTATTGAGGATGCTAGTATAACCTGTCAGCTATAGAGGGATCCTATCTGTCGCTCAAATATATGGCGGCATAATCAAGTACGTCACATGTATGCCGACGTCATATTTGCCAAACAATCTCCGTCATGAAGCTGGAATAGTCCTTCAAGTGTACGAATTGTGCATCTTTTATGGATTTACCATTTAATAAACATTATGTTGACAATTTTGAAACTAATTTGATTGAGATTTGTTTCCGCCATATGCAGGTATAACTACCTTGATATTGGGATTCTGAGAATTCAGGGACGATCGATCCCAAAACGGGCAAAGTGTGAGCGGAGCTTAGCTAGAAATGGTCGGGGATTTGTTAGAACTGTTGTATAGGCTTGGAATAGAGTGGCTCTAGGTTGCCTGGTGTATACGAATGTTCGAGAGCGTCCCAGTATTATGATATATGAGGGATGTGAGATGCAGTAATAGGGTGTACTCCGGTGTAATGTGGTGTGATGTATTGTGGCGACGAGCATTCTGTGATAACCTGTTATAGGACGGTGTAGACCAGCGTAACGTGCTGTAATGTATATCCTAAAGTTATATGACGTTGTCTAGCGTAGTATTTAGCAAGGTAGGTTCTAATATAGGTGATGTGGTGTGATATTAACTTTATTTAATAAACATGCTGTGGCAGCAACAGCGCCCGGTCAAATTAGTTTCAAAATATCTTACATGGAAGTGCTCTGGAAATGGTTAGTCAGGGAGTTCATGGATCGATCGATCTCAACATGGGCATATCGTGGGTGGGGCTTATCTACAGATGGGCGGGACATTTCTAAAACTGGCCTCCTCCATTGTGTAATGCGCTTAGGTGTGCGGCAATGATGAAGTATTATACATGTGTGGCATGTTTATACTTTTGGCATAGTGATGAAAAGACATGGTATGGCACTGCACACGGTAATATTATGTCGCTACTAAGCTACATATTTGTAACTTGTAGTGGTGTGGTAAGGATTTGTGAAGTGCTATTTAATGTAGCATGTTTTGAGGTCATGTGCCATTGTGGATTGATATGTGTTATAATGTGATGTTGAGTAGTGGCCAGCGGGTTGTATAGGCCGTATACTATACGGATACTGCATTGACCGGGAATCGAACTATCAACCGCCGAAAACGCCTAGCGACATAGCCCACAAACGCTTCCACCACACCAACTCCGCAAGACTTAATTCTTACCGGTGAGGCTTTCATTATGTGAGTTTCTGATACACAATGGAATTCTTTGGCAGCTTAGTTTGACCGTAATTACCGTAACTGGCTAACCAGTTAGTGATTTGTGTGCACTCATGGCCACGCAGTACTTCTCTTGCACACACATCACATAGACTATGCATTTTACTACTCGTGTAACTGGATACTGCATTGTGTCACATTGACGATGGCTGCTGTATTGTTAATGAATGAGTAATGTAATACACTATGCTTAAAGGCCACCATGCGTTATACCGTGTGCATAAAATATCTGAATTACGTGCATTTACACTTTCTATCTGCCAGGTATAATGCCTCGATTAACGGTAAAGTCTATGTCTAGCGTCTATATTAATTACACTATCTGTTTGCTGTTACTATGCCAACGTGTGCATTCTTTAACGGCATTGCCCATAATTTAATGCATCTAATTGAGTAATTATTACATTTAGAATTAATTAGTATATTTGTTTCGACTAGGGTTTTCTTTTATTTAAGTTATTTTAGGGGCACGTGGGCTGCCAAAGACATTTAGGCTAGATTTGTACCGCTTTGGTTCCAATTCACCTTTCCAGAGTAGCTATCCATCATCTGACCTCGTTTTACGTCATAATCAGCTCAGCGCGTGTATGATGACTTCACAATCCTTACGTCACAAGGGGTTCCATATAGACCGTCATCAAATCTCAACAGTCCGACACGTTGTGTGAATTGTATGTCTTTGTAATTCTTTGCTGTTTAATAAACATTCTGTTGAATATGTTGACACTAATTTGACTGGGCGCTCTTGCTTCCTTAGGCAGCAACGGCACCCAGTCAAATTAGTTTCAAAATATTCAACGGCTTAGCTGTGTATTTTTTTGGAAATTGATTGTCAGGGTGTTCAGAGATCGATCGATCCAAACATGAGCGAGGTGTGGGTAGAGCTTAGCTAGAGATGGGCGGGACATAGATAAACCTGGAAAGGTACATTCTGTTCCTGTCTTGAAATAACACTTTACCAATATACCGACAGCGTGCAGGAGTAGAGTAGACAGCGCCCATGGTAGTATCTTCTTGTCAATCTTTAATACTTTGAATCCAAAAGACCAAAACACCTGGATCCGTTATGATTTTATATATATTCTGTTTAGTATTTTGAAACTAATTTAATTTGAAGCTGTTGCTGCCTCTTGGAGCAGCAGGTTCATGCCAAATATGTTTCAAAATATTCAGCAGCTTACTTGTTCAGGTGCCATGACCGTGAGATTCTGGGATCTCGCGACTTATATTTTAACCTCGGCTCTAGATGTTATAAAAACCATGTATAAAACAAATGTGAATCAACTGGAGACAAATATACGACGTCATACCAGGCATGGCGCTATAGCGTCGACGCCAACCATAAGGGGACACGTTGTTTAAGTTTTGTCGTGTCTACTCTGACATTGAAACACATTTTGTGAGCCGCACAATCACCAAGATTTGACACGTGCGCTTGTTGTTGGCATGTGTGCGTTCTAATGCAAAGTAGTATCTTTGGTTAATGAGTCGGTCATTTCGCTCTTTTCAAAGTCTATACTCGCTATGTTTACGTTCTCACTGACTGTTCAATATTGCAACGTGTGATATTTTTACGTTATCAGCTGGTTTCCTAATGGCATCCTCAATCTGCGGTGTTGGTATGCTTATATGTAAGCCTAGCACATTGAAAGAGGACCTGAATGTTCATACTGATGATGGAATCCACAGTTTTGCATCACTGCCAGGGGTTATTGAATGTTCTATGGAAAGCATAACACATTCCATTCACATTTCTCCGGCTCCAGCAACCACGCCTATCTTAGAGTATAATAGGTGTGTATGGGTGTTTATTGTTGCGTGTGTCTGCGTGCGTGTGCGCGTGCTTGCTTGCGTGCGTGTGTGTGCCTGAGTGTGTGCGTTCGTGCGTACCTTCGTAAGCGCGTGCCTGCGTGTGAATGTGCGTGTGGGGTGTGCGTGTCATATATGTGCGTGCGTGCGTGCGTGCGTGCGTGCGTGCGTGCGTGCGTGCGTGCGTGCGTGCGTGCGTGCGTGCGTGCGTGCGTGCGTGCGTGCGTGCGTGCGTGTGTGAGTGCGTCCGTGGGTGCGTGCGTGCGTGCGTGCGTGCGTGCGTTCGTGCGTGCGTGCGTGCGTGCGTGCGTGCGTTCCTGCGTGCGTGTGTGTATACATGTTTTTTTTGTGATGATATAATGCCATCCAAAAATACAGAATTCTAGTCAAAATGTACGTAGTCTAATGACTCGGGGTTAACGATTGCCTGTAACAGCATTTTGTTAACTCACATTTCCTATGCGCAATGGTTTTCGGAAAAACGACACGATCCGTCTTCCTTGGGAAATGGATAGGCAGTGGAGATGGGAACTAATTGCATTGTTCAGGAACTAATTATTTTAAGAAGGGAAATGACAATTTGGCATTTTTAATATAGTGGCAACAGTGAACGGTTTCTGCATGACAAGACAAATTGAAAATTATTTTTCATGTCGTCAAAGTTACCAGTTTTTGTTTTGGCTGACATAGACAAGTCATGGCTAGAAAGGAGAAATGAAAACAAAGAAAATATCCATAATTGCGTAAAAGTTACTAAGTTTTGTCTGAACATTTTGAAATTGTGTCACGGTTACCAGTTCTTTTTTCTGTCAGACAAGTGGTCTACTCGATCTGACATAGCCAGTACTGTGGACTTATTAGAAGATACCGTCTGGGTCCCCATGATGCCAAATGACTGCTTTGCTGGGGGATCTTAACAGTCTTTACATTCATGCAGTTCACGTAGACTTAACAAAACAGCTAGGGTATGGCAATCACCGCCGTCTGTCTGTCTGTCCGTTTTTCTGCCTCTCTATCGTCCTATCTCCTCTGAAATAGTTTAACTGAATTCAATCCAATTTGTTGAGTTGCCCTTATGATTGCGGATTGAAAGACGGCACATATATTTAGACCCACCTCCCCCCCCCCCCCTCCACACTCCCACCCCATCCACATCCCACTCCACACTAGCGGGC
Source organism: Chaetoderma sp. LZ-2023a (assembly GCA_034401795.1). Lineage (NCBI taxonomy): Eukaryota > Metazoa > Mollusca > Caudofoveata > Chaetodermatida > Chaetodermatidae > Chaetoderma > Chaetoderma sp. LZ-2023a. The sequence goes on from CM067366.1 coordinate 82,763,026, forward strand.
TAAACACAGGTTAAAAATTCAAATTCCATGCAATTTCCATCCATCACATGATTTTCTATGAAGCCATTTGGTAGAATTCAACCAAAGGTTCCGTGTGAGTTACCTATATAACTGTGGATGGTCATATGATATTAACATTGGATTCTGTACCCCACCAACAGACCCACCCGACCTCACCCGCTAAAATCGCGGGACTGTGTCAAAATGTCAAATATCATAAAATTACATGTGTAATACTATCTCCCCTAAACCGTTCGGTGGAATTCAACTAAATTTTTTTCTGAGATACCAATGTGATTACAAAGTACGAGATGCTGGGCTCACCACACCAGTCACCCGCTGAAATCGCGGGACTGTGTTAAAATGTCAAATATCACAAAATTACATGTGTAATACTATCTCCCCTAAACCGTTCGGTGGAATTCAACTAAATTTTTTTCTGAGATACCAATGTGATTACAAAGTACGAGATGCTGGGCTCACCACACCAGTCACCCGCTGAAATCGCGGGACTGTGTTAAAATGTCAAATATCATAAAATTACATGTGTAATACTATCTCCCCTAAACCGTTCGGTGGAATTCAATTAAGCTTTGTTTTCTGAGTTACCAATGTGATTACAAAGTACGAGATGCTGGGCTCTGTCGATATAGGTGATCAAAAGATCAACGTTGGGCAAAGCATTGAGATTTGTGAATTATTATTATTATTATTATTATTATTATTATTATTTTTTTTTTTTTTTTTTTTTTTTTTTTTTCCCCCACAGGATAGAAGTGGCGCCATTGTCGGATATCATAACATACGAAGTAAATCATGTACCATAATCATAACAGACAATCCAGTAGAAATAGCTGTATGTAAATAAACTCTATGCTGGTAATTTGTCATCTGATATTATTGTGTCTCCTGCCATTTGGGTAGCCATTTTGTTATCCATTACTTTATTCTTCAAAGATTTCCATTTTAGCTATTCCCCACCCATTTCTAGCTAAGCTCCACCCACACCTCGCTCGTGTTGGGATCGATCGATCTCTGAACTCCCTAACTATCAATTTCTCGAAATCTGTGCAGGTAAGCTGTTGAATATGTTGTAACTAATTTGCCTATGGCAGCAACAGCACCCAGTCAAATTAGTTTCAAAATATTCAACAGCATGTTTATCAAATAGTAGAGACATACAATTATTACAACGTGTCGGACTAGTAAAAGTTAAAGACTGGCCATATAGAATCATTTATGACGTAATGATGTTGACGTCATCCTACACGCCACGTAGCTGATTATGACGCCAATTGACATCATTACTCTGGAAAGGTCCACGGTAATGTCATATTGTTTAACCCGAAATAAGAAAGTGCAACAGCCATTTGCCATGCTGAATATACTGGTGAATGTTGAACGTTTCTGCTCGGCTAGACAAGTTGGAAATTATCCTGTCGTCAAAGTTACCAGTTTTGGGTTTAGCTGTTCGTTGCCTTAATTCCACAAATTTCTCTAACTGGTTTGCATGCAGCGTACTTTATCTTAGCATGGATGTAGTTTACCGTCAGTTGTCAATTAAAGTATACATTTCTAGCTAAGTCCCGCCCATTCCTAGCTAAGTAACCTTCTCGCACGGTTTGAGGATGGTTTCCATACGTTATACCCAGAATCACAAATTTCAGGGTTATTATACGTTAAGCTGTTGAAAATTTTGAAGGTAATTGGACAGCAACAGCGCCCAGTCAATCAGTTACAAAATATTCAACGCAATGTTTAATAAACAGTACAGACATACAACTCGTGCACTTGACGGGCGGTTCGCCATTCATGATGGAATTAGATACGTTATTTATTTGCATGCTGGTCGTGACGTCAGCCTGCGCGTGACCTAATTCATGAATTCATTTCCTCAGTCAATCATATGAAGTCATAATCAACTGGATGACGGGTAAGCTGACGTCAGAATCATTGCGTCATGAATGACTCAATTTAGTCCGCCTTAACCGCTTAATAGTCCGACACAATGTACGAATTGTATGCCTGATATTTAATAAACATGCTGTTGAATATTTTGAAACTAATTTGACCGGGCGCTGTTCACCCAGTCAAATTAGTTTCAAACATTCAACAGCTTACCTGTATAATATTCAGGAAATTGATAGTCAGGGAATTCAGGAATCGATCGATCCCAACATGAGCGAGATGTGGGTGGAGCTTATCTAGAGATGGGCGTGGCATAGCTAAAAGTAGAAAGGTCCATTGAGTATGATATCATGTACTTGAATGACATATCCCTCCATAGCATTGAAATGATACATCATCTATCCCATTCAGTTCCACCATCAGACCCCTCACCTGTAAATTGATTTCAGTCGAATAGTACTTACTTCCTTGAGTCGGAAGATATAGAAGCTCTGAAACGAGGTCCCAATTCATATCATTATTATCGACAGAGTACAAAATTATCACATCGCGCGTAATGTTTTACGAGGTTGATAATAGTGATATGAAATGGGACCAGATCTGAGGGAAATGCATACAAATCCTCAATTTAAACTACAACTTGCTCTATTACAATCTGTAAAGGCAAAAATATAATTCAACTGATTTATTTATAAACCCTAAATATGTGTTATCATCACAATCCATCAGAATATTGAAAAGAAATTGATACCTGAATGAACAAAAATCCGGATATTTGACAACATGTTCGAAAATCTGAATGCCTGTTAAATATCCGGAGTTTTTTTAATACATCCGGAGAGATGGTCAACCAGTTGAGCTGGATTGAGTAGTGTGGTAATGTATTCTTCATAAGGAATTATATCGAGAGATAAGGGAACGGGGGTAAGATGGCATCATTTATTTCGCTTGTTGATGTGAGACAGGGGGTCGATTTCACAAAAGGTGCTCCAGCACACTGTAGCGTAAATGTCAAATATGACATTCTGATTGATCTTATTTCTACTTTATGGCATTGCGTAACCTCCAACACCACCCCCACCCCATCCACCGCTAACGGCGGTATAGATTCCCGTAGTGAATGTGTCTATGCCATTTGGAGATGACGCAAAATGTGATAAACCCGTCTGTACATAACCGGTGTATTTCAATGTAAATAATCATATTCTTCCCTGCTATGTGTGGGGAAGTATTCGCTTGATTTATATGTTAAGAAAGAGTGCAATACCGTTTGGAGAGCGTGTTTCTGTACCAAGCTACGGTCAAGTAGCTAGGTAATTGTTTAAAATTATTTGCTCAGATATTAATTATAATATGTTTAATTCTGTCTCGCACGCTACAAAACAGCAATGGCATGACTTTTACGCAAGGAGACGTTCGATTACAAAACGCAATGAGGAAATATGGGCTTGCGTTGATTTATGTTTTCTAAGTCATATGTGATATTTAGATTGAAATTATATGTTGCTATTTGAAAGTGGGGTTTATCAATCCGCGTGATTAATGCCTATCGGATCCATGGTATGTAGTTAGTGGATCCAGTAGGACTCGCGGTCTACTAATGTAGGAAAGAAGAAGATAGAAGTTTCGAAATTAGTTTACTTATTATATTGTATTGTACAATTCCTCTATTGAACATATTTAACGCTGTTGAGCCATGGGTAACATTTTGACAGACAGACAGACAGAGAGATATGCTTAGCACCCGACCGATCGATATTCCTGGGTACGCTAGTTGTACTGATTTCATTGTATCGGAATATATCCTAATGATAGATGAGGTTTCTGTTTAATGTCCCACTCTGTGACAGTTAAGTGATTACTGGTATTTGAAAGTTATGCATTTGTAAATCAGAGGAAACTGTTTCAATTTCCAATAAGTACCGGTAGGGTTTGAATCAAATTGAATACTTTGCAAGCAATTTGACTGCTATCGACGCCTCCAGTGCTTTTCCTCAAAACTACATTTAACAAAAACAACATAGTCTTATAAAAGAATGGGCCTTTCCATTTTCAGCTACGCCTCGCCCATCTCTAGCTAAGCTCCACCCACACCTCATTCGTGTTGGGATCGATCGATCTCTGAACTCTCTGACTATCCATTTCCAGAAAACCATACAGGTACAGGTAATGAATATTTTGGAACTAATTTGACTGGGCGCTGTTGCCGCCTATGGCAGCAACAACGTCCAGTCAAATTAGTTTCAAAATATTCAACAGCATGTTTATTAAAGCAATTCTAAATGGAGCAAGAATTTCGTATTACAATACCAGTGTGACGTATGTAAGCAAGAGACGCAGTTTTCATATAATTTACTAGCCTGCTTTTACACCTGAGCCAGAATGACGTCTTGGATCCTGGGTGAAATGGCATGCAACGGAGGCTTCTTGTCGTAGCGATAAAGCCATCTATAGGCCAATATGCTTTACGGCCGTAATATGATTGCATGTCAATTTCACTTATGCCTACGTTGAAATCCCAATAAGCGTGAACATCCTATGCGAGTCTGTTGGAAAACTGTTGAATATTTTGAGACTACGCTTGATGAAAAGTGTTGCTGTCCTGAACAGTAACAACGTTTTGCAAATTTAATTTTATAATATTTGGTTTAAACGTGATTTATTTTGTTCAGATGGAAGCACGATAAGACTTAGGGTCTTATGCCCGTGTCTCCCATACACATACAGATTATTCAAAACTTTTTTACAACAAAATGGCGGCAAATCATAATAGTTTAATTAATTGTAGTCTATTAGTGTGTATAAGTGTGTGGGTATTGAGTGTGAGGTGGGGGAGAGTAGGAAGAAAGACCGAGATAGAGAGAGAGAGGGGGAAAGGGGGAGAGAGGGTGAGAGAGAGAGAGAGCGAGGAACAAGATAAAATGGAAGAATAGCAGAGGTGAGCTCTAGGTGCTGCCTTCGCCCCGACCTGTACGTGTTGGGCTGCTGTCCATTTACTCCTTAAACTATAAGTTCGCGAACGGGAAGCTACTGAAAGCGGTTGGTGTTAATTATATAATGCCGTACCGTATTACAGATCAGTTTGTTCATTTCCAAGTTGGCAGTGTAAGTCCCGTATAGAAGCTGGTTGACCGTAAGATTGGCAAGAGAAAAATCGTTCAAGGCAAGCTGATTTTGGAAAACGACACTGCTGGTTAAAAAGGGCACAATGTAAGAGGTAGTGGATTGTAGATTCATCATTGTGCCCACAAGAACAACTGGCAGATTCCGACAGAAAGTTGTCAAATAGATGTCGGTTTAAAGAACTACAACCGTTTCGGAGCCTGCATAGCATTATGTTGGCAAACCTCGGGCCTACGTAATACCACCCAGGGGGGTTGTCGTATGGGTGACATAGCCTTGAGTTTGCTTTTAAATTCTAGAAGAGTGACAATCGCTCACCGGCACAGGAAGCATATTCCAGGCGCGGATGGTTGCTGGGAAAAAGGATCCATAGAAGAGCTCAGTACGGCAGCGGAATGGAGTGAAGAAATTTGGATGACGGATATTGTAAGGATTTCGTGCTTGGGATAGTGTGGGAAGATGGCGGACCAGAACCTCACAGGTGGTCCCGTTAATAATTTTAAATAGCATAGATAATCTATGAAATTCACGTCTGCTTGACAAGGTTTCGATGCCTGTTTCTAAGTACAGGTCTTCAGTGCTCGCACTACGTGTCATTCCATATACCGTTCTGAGTGCATCTTTTTGGATATCCTCTAGCCGAATTACAAGATATTGTGGAATATTATCCCACACAACATCTGCATATTCTAAAGATGGTCTAATAAATGGTTGTACATGATCTCGAGACATTTACGGTCTACAATATGGCATGTCATTAATAAAAACTAAGAATAACAAAGGACCAAGCACAGAGCCTTGTGGCACTCCAGCATGTAAACGAAGTAGGGTGGACTCATTGCCGTTTATAACGACTCGCTGGTATCGGTTTCCAAGATAATTGTCGAACCATGCAAGTAGATTTCCACAGATACCACAATTCCTAAGCTTCTGTAGGAGGCCGCGATGCCATACTCGATCAAAGGCTTTAGATATATCGAAGAATAGAAAGATTATTTCCTTTTGATCGTAAAGGGTTTGAGTAATATCCGTGTAGATATCAAGCTGTTGATTTACTGTAGAATGTGATGGAAGAAAGCCATACTGATATAGAGTGATATCGTGTCTAATATAGTTATAGATATGTTTAAAAACGGTTCTCTCCATAACTTTACTAAGACAACTCAACAGTGATATTGGTCGATAATTTGAACATAAGTTCTTGTCTCCTTTCTTGAAAATAGGGGTTACATTAGCGATTTTCCAAGAAGTGGGGGGGGGTGGAACTGCGCACTAGAAAGTGAGTAATTAAAGAACTGCGCTAGTGTTGGGACCAATACTTGTTGGCTCTCGAATAAGAGTTTCGGACTTAATTTATCCGTGCCAACAGCTTTAGACGTGTCCAGATTGGACAGTACATCGGAGATGTCAGTGTTTGATATTGTAATTGAGTGGAGAGTATTGTCCGTATACATAGATAGAGGACGTAAGTTGGCATTAGCATCGTCAATATTGGCGATGCTAGAGAAGTACCGGTTAAGGAGGCTTGCCTTTTCTAAAGAGTCGTAAGAGAATGAGCCGTCATCGCGCTTCAGAGGCGACATTTCGCTAAAATTAGAGTTAGTATCACATAGGAACGTCTTGCATATTTTTCACCACTCTTTAGAACCTGTGTGTCCATGCCTTATTTTTTCAGCTAATTTATTCCTGAAGTTTTCTTTCGCTGTTCGGACTAATCTATTGATGAGGTTTCTCTGTTTTTTAAAGTTGGCCACGTCTTGCTCCCGGTTAGTTTTTCTTGATTTCTTGAACAATTTTTCCCTGACTCTCATTTCGTGCTTTATTTTGTTGGACATCCAGGCTTTATCGTTTGGGTTTATAGTTATAGTTTTATTTGGGATACCAATACTAGCAGCGGCGATAATGTTTGTAGTGATTGTCTGACACCAAATGTCGACGCCATTAACATCGGAGATGTTGTTCCAGGGTGCGTTAGTTAAGTGATCCCTGAATAAATCCCAATCAGCTTTCGCATTGTCCCATATATGGCGAGTGTATGTTTTACGTTTAGGTATGGAGGATGATAAAACCAAATATACTGGAGTATGATCACTACAAAATGGCGCAAGTACTCCACTCTCTTTTACTATTCTGGCACAGCTGATAATAATTGGATCAAGTAATGTATTTGAAATGGGTCGGGTTGGTTCTTGTATTAACTGGTGGAAGCCAAACGTAGATATGATGTCACGTAGATGATGCTTAGATGGATTGAGAAGATCGTCGTTATTGTCGCCGAGTAAGACAAGATTTTTGTTTGGATTTAAGTCGCGAACATTCTCAATATTGTCGGTGATAGTTTGCCATTTGTCAACACTTGTGTTAGGCGGCCCGTAAATTACACACAATAATAAACCAGGGCGGTCGTGAATCTCGATCCATATCATTTCAATGCCACGACATTCAAATTCAATACGACGGGTAGTTGCCACGTTGTTAGAAATTTAGACGCACACGCCTCCCCACGGCTGCTGGCGGTCCATCCGATAAGGCTCCTGGAAACCAGGTAGTTTGATCAAGCTATTGTTAACATTTTGGGTAAGGTGGCTTTCAGTAATGGCAATGATGTCAAAGTTGGACAGATTAGCTTCGATAAGATGTATTTTATCTTTGAGGCCGCATACATTGAGGTGGACAACAGACATTTCTGAACAGTTAGTAGGGCCTGGATTAGTTTCTACATCGCCAGCCAAAGAAGGGAGAATGTAAATTATTAAACAGGTCAATACATTACTCAGGCAGTAATTAAGAAGGAGTGATAGGAGGGCTGTGTATATTCCTCGAAGGGGTCCAAGTATTTCTCGCAATGGAGGTGGGGTAGCTCGATAGTGCTTGGGTTTGACAGAGTGGCAGTTAAAAAGCTCAATAGCCGCACGGTAACATGCTATGTCATTATCCATTGTCAATTAGGTAAATCATCGAAGGCCATTAGCACGTGCTGCAGTAAGGCAGAGGCAGACTTGAAAGATCAACATATAGAGCTCCATAGATAGTAGGGAAAGGGGGGTAGGAGTAAGAGATAGGACAGATAAGGAACATGGAGGAATAGAGGACAAATAAAGACGGAGTCATTAAAGGCTTAGGTGGTAAGGTACGGCGCTTGTGGAGTAATAGTGAGAACCATTGGCTGTGGTGGAGAATTTTTCTTGGTGTGCTGTGTTGTATTCAAACAATGGTTGGATTTGGATAATGGCCTAATCTAGTGTGGCAGAGTGGTTCAGGGCAATAATAAATACAAACTGTTGAGTATTATGGAACAGAGTCGACGGGGACCCGGTGCTGCATCAGGCAGCAAAAGTCCTCCGATCAAGATATTAAACAAGAAATCAGTGTTGCACTGATGATATATTGTCATGACCCAATTGTAAGTGAAAAATTCTAACCACCAATAATATGATTCATGTATTGTACTGTTGAATATACAATCAAAATTCTGGAAGACGCCCGATGCAACCTCGTGCAGCAACAGTCCCCCGACGAGTCAGTTCCAAAATAGTCGTGTAATAATTCGAACATTTCCGTTGTAGGCCTGCAGTTAGTAGTGTATACGGTTGAAATTGGTAGGCTGTGTTGTATTCAAACTAGGCTTGAATTTGAATGATAGCCTAGTCTAGTGTGACATGTAGTTCAAGGCAACAATAAATGTAAACTGTTGAGTGCATGGAGCAAAATAATTTTATAATATTTAACAGATTAGTTTTTATATCGCAGCGATTATGGGTTAAGAATTTGCTATGAACTCTAGTCAAAGCAGTCTATAACTGACGGGGTGTGCGCAATTAATAAGTTGTGGCCGAAGAGCCCAGTCACCAGTAAATTCAGCTCATCTGAGCGTGAATGATGTCAGATAGGGCTGCGCAAAGAGACAAGATGGGCGCGCTCTCAATGACAATAATGCTATGTCCAACGGGTAACTGAAGGGTTGTCAATAAACGAATGTGTCTGGAAGTCAGTTATATCGCCTGGTCATGTCACGCTGTATTATTTCAATACAAACATCTGGCTTCATTTAGAATCGCTTTAAATAGTAGAGACATGCAATTCGTACAACGTGTCGGACTATTAAGAGATAAAGACGGGGCAAATAGAATGATTTATGACGTAATGCTTATGACGTCATCCTACACGCTGCATAGCTGATTAGGAAATCATATGATGATAGATGGATACTTTGCAAAGGTGAATTCTCTCTCCAAAAAGTTTTTGGTCTGTTTGGCAGATAGAGTGTGATATCTTAAAGCTATTCATTGATTTTCCCAGGTGGAATACGTCGTTAGGCCCTTCCAGATGCACCAGCTTCGCATACAGTCCACTGGCGTGGTTTTGTCACGAAACAACTGTATTTGCATCAGAATCTAATCAGTGTATATATGCGTGTACCCTTGGGGATAAGTGATACTTAAACTCGTATTTACCCGAGTATCTTTCCATGAATAAATTGTGAAAAATAAATGTTTCCGAGGAACCTCACCTTATTTAGTGGACTAACTGCAACATTCTCAGCGTGTCCGTGACCAAACTGCGTTTGGCTGTGTTTGATTCGAGATAGGCATCAGAACTTATCATACACCGTACATCGTAACTAATTTGGTGCATGTTGTCACGGCTCCATTACGGCAAGGTCTCACAGCACTTGGGGCCCCGAATAATAGCCCCCCCCAGCCCGGCCCCAACATCCCCCCACATACACACCCCACACACACACACCTTACCACCACCCCACCCCACCCACCCCAGTCACAAACAGTTATCACATTTTAGACATTTGAACCTGAAACCATAGTATCTCAATTTTGCCCAATCTTCCAAAACTAGTTTTGACATTTCACAGAATTTGGTAGTAGTAGTAGTAGTAGTAGTAGTAGTAGTAGTAGTAGTAGTAGTAGTAGTAGTAGTAGTAGTTGCAGCAGCAGCAGCAGCAGCAGTAGTAGTAGTAGTAGTAGTAGTAGTAGTAGTAGTAGTAGTAGTAGTAGCGGTAGCGGTAGCGGTAACGGTAGCGGTAGCGGTAGAAGTAGCGGTAGTAGTAGTAGTAGTAGTAGTAGTAGTAGTAGTAGTAGTAGTAGTAGTAGTAGTAGTAGTAGTAGTAGTAGTAGTGGTAGTAGTAGTGGTAGCGGTAGCGGTAGAAGTAGCGGTAGTAGTAGTAGTAGTAGTAGTAGTAGTAGTAGTAGTAGTAGTAGTAGTAGTAGTAGTAGTAGTAGTAGTAGTAGTAGTAGTAGTACTAGTTGCAGCAGCAGCAGCAGCAGTAGTAGTAGTGGTAGCGGTAGCGGTTGAAGTAGTAGTAGTAGTAGTAGTAGTAGTAGTAGTAGTAGTAGTAGTAGTAGTAGTAGTAGTAGTAGTAGTAGTAGTAGTAGTAGTAGTAGTAGTAGTAGCAGCAGCAGCAGCAGCAAATCCATTGAATAAACGCTGTTGTTGTTATCTACGGCCGTGTTCTCACTAGAGACTTAAAGTGCTCGTGTCCCATTAAACATAGACCATTTTGCACGAGATATGAGATGCCTGCTGATTTCTGTTCAATTTACCCAGCATGCTATTCTACCCAGCATGCAATTTCCTAACTCGATAATCGTTGTAACCATTGGACGCCATATTCGTTTAGTCTATTGTCTGTATAGGCCAGGATTTCTCAAACAAAACCAACCCGCATGCGTGTGTGTGTTGTAATATTTAAGGCGTTTATATGCTAGTTCCCAATGCTAGGGTCTAGACTCACGCCTGGCCTTTATGGTTTCTGTTGAATTCTTGTGAATTCTTGTGACGTCGGTTTGTGCATTAGCTTGTGTGTGTGTGTGTGTGTGTGTGTGTGTGTGTGTGTGTGTGTGTGTGTGTGTGTGTGTGTGTGTGTGTGTGTGTGTGTGTGTGTGTGTGTGTGTGTGTGTGTGTGTGTGTGTGTGTGTGTGTGTGTGTGTGTGTGTGTGTGTGTGTGTGTGTGTGTGTGTGTGTGTGTGTGTGTGTGTGTGTGTGTGTGTGTGTGTGTGTGTGTGTGTGTGTGTGTGTGTGTGTGTGTGTGTGTGTGTGTGTGTGTGTGTGTGTGTGTGTGTGTGTGTGTGTGTGTGTGTGTGTGTGTGTGTGTGTGTGTGTGTGTGTGTGTGTGTGTGTGTGTGTGTGTGTGTGTGTGTGTGTGTGTGTGTGTGTGTGTGTGTGTGTGTGTGTGTGTGTGTGTGTGTGTGTGTGTGTGTGTGTGTGTGTGTGTGTGTGTGTGTGTGTGTGTGTGTGTGTGTGTGTGTGTGTGTGTGTGTGTGTGTGTTGATCGTTGTCTCTCGATTTTGTCTCATGTTGCTGTTCTTGTCCATGGCTTTTCTGTTGCTCCTCATGCTTGGGCATGGGTGATGGGCATGGCCTAACCTGGACCTAACGGGGGTGGGGACGGGATGGGGTAGGTGCTGGGTCGGGAGGGGGGGAGTAGGTGCGTACGGTCTTATGAGCTGATGTACCCAAGGGGGGGGGGGGGGTGGGCTTTAGGTCAGAGACCTCCCGGCCCCTTTGGGGGGGAGTGGGGAGTTTGGGGTGTGGGGTCTTTCGGGTCCTGGGACCCATTTGCTCTTCTGGCCATCATCCGAGCAGGCACCAGCGCGCACTTGTTTGATTTTGATTGATTAGGTAGCCCGTATGGTGACTGTGTCCGTCCAAGGACGAACTCGATCAGTCATCCGGGTTGCATCCCTCCATAGTCCCATCGAAAAGTCCGAAAGATTCTAATTCTAGCAATTTTGTTTTGATTTTGTAATCCGTATGTTGCGTGGTTCCATCCGAGGACGAATCCATTCAGCATCCGGTTTACTTTGATTATGCCGAAATTTCTTGCCTACCTAACCCTAGCTCACGTTCACACAGTGATGGGCACTGTATGACGGGACCTCAATTTAAAGTCCCATCCAAGAAGACTGCACGTGCAAATAAGCATTTGTCCACCAGCTCCGAAAGCGTAAGCATGCACTAGGACGCATTCACGGCAGAACATTCAACAGCCGGCATTTCAATAGTGTTCAGCGCAAGTGTATCAATTTCATGAAGACAATTAGAAAAAGCTTTTATATATATTTTAACAAAAATCTGTGTGAAAGTTATTGCTATCAATGACAGCAACAGCATTCAGTAAACTTATTGTCAAAATAATTATTAGATAATGCGATTACTACCTAGTACAGATTTGATACTACTTTGAATGAAAATTGTTGCTACAACAGTTTTCAGTCTATATTCTAAAATAATCAGCATTTTAGTCAACTCTCGCTACGGGTTTGGATAGCAATTTGACTAAGTTGTTGGTTTCTCAGGAACCAACAACATTGTCGAATGATTATCCACACAATCAATATATTACTATTTAGGTAGTGAACGTAGGCCTATAAACACTTTCACGCCAAGAATGAATGCTTAGCAAACGGCGTGCGTGTTTCGTTGACAGATTTGTACATTTCTTTAAATGTATTATTCGAACAGAAATGTACACACGGTAGCTAGGCGAAATATTTACTTCGTGCAGGCAAAGTGTATTTTGGCCATATACTCACTCTACTTAGATAGTAATATTGAGCACCGTGTGATTCTAAGGACAACAATTTGATAACGTTGTTGGTGCCTTAGTCAGCATCAACTTAGTCAAATTGCTCACCAAATCCGTAGCAAGTGTTGACTGAAATTTATAATGATTATTTTAGAACACATAGACTGAAAGCTGTTGCAGCAACATTTTTCAATAACATTTGTATCAAATATATAGCAGGTAGTAATTGCATTTCATACTAATTATTTTGACAACAATTTGACTGAATGTTGGTGCTGTAATTACAGTCAATGTATATAAAAGCTTTCTCCTATTTTCTCCTGGACATTGACACACTTTCTCTGAACAGTGTTGAAATACAGACTGTCGAATGTCCTGCTGTGAATGCGTCCTAGTACATGCTTACGCGTTCAGAGCTGGAGGACAAATGCCTATTGGGACGTGCAAGCAGGTTGGTTTTGTTTGAGAAACCCTGGCTTGAGCAGACAATTGACTAAACGAATATGGCGTCCAATAGTTACAACGATTTTGGAGTTAGGGAATTGAATGCTGGGTAGCATTACACACCAGGTAGCATTGCATGCTGGGTAAATTGAGCAGGCATCTCATATCTCGTGCAAAGGTGTCTATATTTAATGGAACACGAGAGCTTTAATCAGGAATAACGCCATGCTGAAGTATGGAGTTATTCCTGATTAACCCTCTGGTGAGAACATGGCCTAAGTTAGTGACACATTCGAGTCAAATTAGTTCGAATATATCCCACCGCTATTAATTTGGGTGGCTTCTTTTATTTTGACAACAAACGAGATTTCAGTATGCAATGCGTTCATGAATGTCAGCCTCCAAATGGCATATTCCTATGCGCCAAAGGATACAGGATTGTGACCGCCTTGCAGCTAAACAACGGCGAGCACTAGCTCATGGATATCAACTGATATGTCTCCGCTCTCTATATAGTGTGTCATTTCCACATTTCATTACTGTCCAGACACCACAGGCACGCCTATGGCCACGGGAGTGTACTCCTCATTTCGCGGTACTGTTATGGTCGTTACCATAGCGACAGTCGTAAATAGTAACATTTATATCGTAATGGTTGCCAGGTAATCAACCTGAGTGTATTAGTGTGTGAGCAGTGTCCAATCCGCAAATTAACTTTATATTATCAACACTAATCATCAGGGACTGGCCAAACACGATAACACGGTCCTAGGTGAATTAGGAATTGCATGGAATAGGAAGTGTAACACCGCTAATAGCGATAGGTATCCAATGGCAGTGAATAGAATGATCGATAGACCGATTTATTATACAGTATGAGTATTATAGCGCGTACTAGCTAATCAACGCAAGTAAATCACCAATGGCCAAAAAACAATACGCCACGAAGCGATAATAAAGAGTCATTTTACAAACGCAATCATCATAAAACAATATCCTAGAAGGAATACTGAATTTGATACCATGCTATTTACAGAGTATCAATAGAGAAGTAGAAACCTAACAACATAAGAAATATGGACAATGGCGAACGTCTGCTGAGTTTAGTTTGAGGTATGATCTTGGCAAATGCCATTGCACTGCGGATGTGCCCGTTAACTATATATAGTCCAAACACCAACTGGAGGAAACAAGGCTATTGCGAACGGGATAATATATAGGCCTTTTTCATTCAACTTATTCTACAGCCATACTACCTTCCGAATATTCGCTAGATATATCAGTTTTCTAGTGAAACTATGGTCATCTGACTAGTGAAGGAACCACAACGCCAAACAAACCCGGTAAGTGGTGATTTAGCTAGAGCGAGTTAGCCATGACGCCAAACGCACCGCGTGAATGGTCCGCCTATTGAGTGACAAATATTGCCAAACAAATCACATGCATGATCATTTATGTCGTGAGTGAGCCCCGACGCCAAACAAGCCAGGTGGCTGGCCATCTGAGTAGTGAATGAGCCACGATGCCAAAAAAGGCAGGTGAATGATTATCAAAAATCTAGTGAGTAGGACGGAACTCGTGACAAACCAGGTGCATGATCATGGGATAATGGTGGATACAGCCTCCACGTTGTAGTATGGATGTGCGCTTAGCCAGGTTATTATCGCTATATGATAGAGGTGTATTTGGCTGATGAATGCTTCCTCCAATATTCGCAAGGTTTCCTTGAATAGCACAATGAGTCGAAACACATTGTAACACGGCACGTTGCATCTCTTGATCTAGTGTTCGTAAGATGATATTAAAGTCCTGGTAGTTTATGGTATTTCAGTACGTGCAAAAAGGAAAGAGGCAAAACACAACTCTTTTGCACTATTTGTCTTTTAATATATGACTTCTGCTGCTGCTCAAAGTGCTAATGTCTTGCTTTTTAGTTGGCGGCCATTCGGCCCATTGGAATAAAGATCCCATCCTTTTCTACCGAGGCAGGTTTAATGAAAATATCTCCTACACCATTTCAATTACATCAAGAACAGAAACCTCAATGTGCTGACTTATATGGCCTGTGTTAGGATTTGGTCTCAATGCAAATATTTTGTCTCTTAGAAGTGGGACGAACGCAACAGCAATTGAGTTTCTTGAGGGACTTATGATTAAATCAACATTGTGTGCCCGCTACCGTCATCATCATAGCAATACTTAGAGTGGCACTAAGCTGACATTTCTCAAAGTACGTTAATCTTTTATCTCGGTTATGCCAAGCTTTGTTGGAGTTGGTTTCCTCTGTAAGCTCGTGAACATTAATGTTAAGATTGACATTGGGTTTTTGTGTCGACCGACTGGAAAATTTGAAAGTATCTTTCCTCTTAGTGATTTTGACATGCCATTTTTCTACATTTCTCTAGTATCCATTGTGAGCGATTGTGCAGTGATGATATACTTCACTGAACTCAATAGGGCCAGATCATCAGCATAAATAACTATCTTCGCCTTTTTCAGAGATGCCTTTAAAATGTTGTCTATGTAGATAAAAAAAATAGTGTCGGGGAAAGCTCACCTCCCCGTGAAATGCCCTGTAAATGCCCTGATGTAGCCTCCTCAAACATGGGTCTGGATTGTTCGATTTGGACGTAGCCGTCTACCCATTTGAACATGCCGTTGCTATACCGGACGACGGTGATAAGGATGCTGAAGTGAAACTACAATATTGTTCTTTCCCTGTCGTGAAAGGTTATAGCCCGATCGCTTGAGCAGTCAACGGCACAAACACGTGTTATTGTATCGTCACTTCTTATTAAGGTTATTACGCTAATGCCATAGAATATAGATTATTACCTTTGAATTCCTGCGCAGAATCAGACTATCAACTTATTGATGCACTTATGTGCAGATACAAGGTGCGTGCACAGAGGCAATTCATGTATTCCAATTGAGAGGAACGATATAATAGAGAGATCACTAGATACGGGCCTATTACTACCGCCAGCGACTCACTTTGGATGAATCGCGATTTAGCTATGCCCCGCCCATCTTTGGCTAAGCTCCACCCACACTTCGCCAGTGTTGGGATAGATCGATTCCTGAACACCGTGCCTATCAGTTTTCAGAAAACTACACAGGTAAGCTGTTGAATATTTTGAAAGTAATTTAACTGTGTGCTGTTGCTGCTTATGCAACAGCACTCAGTCAAATTAGTTTCAAAATATTCAACAGCATGTTTATTAAATAACAAAGACATACAATTCGCTTAGTCCGTCATCAATTATGCGTTCGTGACTAACTTAGCTACGCCATTCATGAATGACATCATAGGATTGACTATGAAACCGGAATCCGGCAGCGGAAGGAACATCGGTTTCTAATTTAAAGAAACGGTTTTTTGATAAAGTCTGTTGCTGTTGTTAGCAATAAAAACATACCGCCACACAATTTTCGAAACACGTATTATATATCACAAATAGTAATTGAGTCATGATAGATGTGAAGCTAGATCGTATGCCTTAAACCCCATGCCGACTATCTCTTGTCGATTCGACTTGTGATCATTAGATAGTTTTGACGTAAGCAATGTGATGACATGTTAAATTATTTAAGCTATGCAATGTTGAGTACGTGAGTGCTGCTATTTATAATAACACATACACTTCTGGGAGCAGGGTCTATGCGCCTAAAATTATTAGGAAAACGGATAACACACGCGATTGCATAAATAGATTTATGAGGTTTAGTTTGCGTGGAATTAATTGTTCGCGATGGGTTGTGGTGGATGACTGTGACTGCGCTGCTTCTCATAATTTCGCTGAGCCAACGCGACTATAATCTTTTAAAAAGTTAACCCAATCTAGCCTAAACATGTGTAGCGATTCATACCATACTACACCAGCCATTTGGTCAGTAGGACAGGCCCGTTGAATTCACGTCATCACATTTGCACGAGCATACGCAGGCACCGATATGCATTATGGACAATTCTCCATATACGGGTATGTCCCTACCGCCACTCAGACTTTGATTTTCGAATTAGAGTGTTGACTTCTCATTGGTAGAAGACACATGACTTTCGTGAAAAATGGTCGTTCATCTCGCCCATTCATAAGCCAGCATTCGAATTCGACATTTACATACAATTGTGCGGGTGTGGATCGCGATCACAATTCACGAATTACACGCAATGGACCTTTCCAGTTTATCCATCAATCATATGACGTCATAATCAACTGCGTGGTGTGTGGGTTTACGTCATATTCAATGACGTCACGAATGACGTAAATAAGTTCGGCACGAACGCTTAATTGATGACGGACTAAGCGTTGTTGTATAGTGTAGTATGTCTTTACTATTTAGTAAACATTCTGTTGAATATTTTGAAACTAATTTGACTGAGCATGCACTCAAATTAGTTTCAAAATATTCAACAGCTTACCCTTTAGTTTTCTGGAAATTTATAGACATGGAGTTGGGTGATTGATCGATCACAATAAGGGCGAAGTGTTGGTTGAGCGTATAGCTACAGATGAGCGGGGGAATAGCTAAAACTGGATTCACCAATTCACATCAGTATCATTTCCAAAGGCCGGCCCGGAACACGTGAAAATATCCTATTGTCCCAAAATATTGTGTTCATGTAAAGAGAATGATTAGATGTAAATATGCCATCCAATCTGTACTGGTTGAGAACGATATACAGCTGACCCAGGGCTTGGTGTCAAGACGTTAATGAACTTAAGATACCAGATATAAAAAAGGTATTGCTCCTTTCTCATTGAGTCTAGATTTCCAATCACAACTCCAAATTCTGAGACTGAATAATAACATAGGGTACGAAGAGGGGTACAAGGGAGGCAGTTGTCCCCCGCACCCACCCCCACCCCAGTTCGTTAAAACGCATGATGCGCATGCGCACACCAGGACGCTGTTTTTGATGGAGCGCTTAGTTACGACCAAGATAGGATGGCGCTTTTAGTGTACGGAGATGGTACCCTGTAATCCTTATTGATTGTCTGGTCCCGTTAAATCTGGCATTGATCAAGACCAGAATTCAACGGATATTTTAAATGTGTAAACCATTTCAAAATCGGTTGAGAAATGGCTGAGTTATCCACCGAAAACTCTCCTTGATTATCTTCCAAATATTGCCGTGACGTCATAACCACGTGGACGCAAAACTTCTAGAATGTTCTAGAAGATTCGGCCGCCCTATTATTAGCTACGCGCTCATTGGCTGTTGCTCGAACGAGGATTGGTTGGAGCCTGCGCCTGTGACATCACGAGGAGTATAAAAGGAGACGCGATCCAGTGATCGAGAGCATCCTTGGCCAGGGGCCGAACAGGTTGGACCTGTACTAGCTGCGATCGACAGATATTACGCATATGACTTCAGTTTCCGTCGCTCTCCCGTAGCTACCAGTAGCCAACCCAACGCAGTAAAAACAATTTTGTAAACTCCCTACTTACGGGAGTAATTTGGAACTTCTGATTATTGTTCACGAATATCAATATCTACTTCGGAACACGAATTTGCGGTGAGGCATTTACGGCCTGAATATGTGAGTCTACAGATGTAGAGGCAGGATGTTCTTTGATGGATGACTCACCGGATCTGCCGGCCACGCCTAAAAGTGGTTTTTCAATCGTCGCCGCACTAATATCGTGTAGGTTCTTTCGACTTTCGACCGCAGCAAGTGAACTCTGCCCGGTGCGTCTTCAGAGCTGGCTGATGTACCCAGCACCGTGAAGCTTTGTTTTCTATCTTCATTCGCATCTGACAACCCCCGCTTGTGATCGGGTTGTTTACACCTTCCATCCGCGCCATTGGTGTATGGGAACTTTCTTCACCACAGTAGTATAATCGTATCATTTGCTGACTGCTCGTTAAACATTCTATTAGGCTTACAGCACTGAATGATGTACTCCCGCCATGAGTGTTCTTGCAGGAGTCTTGTTTGCGGAAACGGCTTGCGGGAACTTTCCAGCTTCCTGAGAGTGCATTATCTCATGTTGACTACGGATTGACGTATCAATTTCAGTAACACGGTAGCCTAACTTAAGAATGACTACCAAGTATTCAAGTAACTATACTTCTAAGTTTAATTATTTCTCTATATGTATTTCGTTAATTATTTTGTATCCGTAAGAACGGTCCCGATAACTAATAGGAACCGTAATGGTCTTAGTACCGCTAGTTATAATTTCTGTATCTGTTTATAGTTATTCTCATTTTCCCCCATGTGTTGCTAACCGCACTATAATAGATTCGTTAACCTGTACTGATATATATACCTTGATCATTTGAAACCGTATTGATTGTTCTGGTTAGATTATGTATATATATGGCCAGTGGCCATCCGTTCATATGTTTTGCTTATTTATAGAAAATATAGGACTGCAGTGCACGTAGGAAACACTATAGAGCAACACTTATATATGCAGCACTTCTCCCGCCACCAATAATTTTTCACTGAGGTCGCTGTCCGTGCTATAACTCTGTTTAGCCCAGCATGCTACTGACTAAACTTTTCTATTCAGCACAATAGGATAGGTTCAAAATGATTAGAGACACTTTCTTCATTACATACTCTGTAATATACTCTTCTCTTCCGGTAGTGTGATAATCTAGCCCCGCACTCCGGTAAGACTCATAACTCTAAGATTTTGTCTCTC
Organism: Chaetoderma sp. LZ-2023a; assembly: GCA_034401795.1. NCBI lineage: Eukaryota > Metazoa > Mollusca > Caudofoveata > Chaetodermatida > Chaetodermatidae > Chaetoderma > Chaetoderma sp. LZ-2023a. The sequence goes on from CM067366.1 coordinate 82,782,704, forward strand.
TTCATGTTCCACTCAGCCTTGTGGCGTCTTAATTGTTTGGATGTCCCCCTCCACACCATGGGCTGATCCGACTCTGGGAAACTATTGGGGTTTCCCAGCAGTGATGGCCGGGGTGCGATATCACACACACTCCCGTGTATCTTTGGATACTTAGTAGTTAGCAGTTTAAGAGCCAATGTAGGAAAGTACTGCGAAAACGCATGTATTAATTATTATTTTATGAACAATCCTCCCGCACCGCAGTGCAAAACTGGGCAACTTGTATATAAACCTAACGAGAGGTTAAACGGTTAGTTCCATAGGACCCGGTGACGGGCGAGATGCATACCCCCACCGAATTCTGTTAGAATGTCTGGGCATGATATTTAGATCTGCCACGCCCATGCGGGAAGGAAATTTACGGTGGGTGTTCGTCTCTCTTACCCCCACAATAACGATAGAACAATGGTCTAATAATGCTTTCGTGAAACGTAACCCATGTACCCGTGGGGTGGATGATCTGTCTAGTACGATCTGAACAGGGCCGCTCAGCTAAAATGATGTCAATGTACGATCTACGCGAAGGCCTTAGCTGCGATGCATCTAGCGGACATCACCCCCCATGGTATGGTCTATGCGGGGCTATGGCCCGTTGCCAAGATGACCCTATTGGCGCCCAGTACTGTGTTCGCGTGGCTCGGGAGTCGTCAGTGTGCATCTTGACTCTGTCCCGGATTATGGCCCCATGACTTGGACAGGTCTAGCGGACATCACCTCCATGGTACGGTCTATGCTGGGCTACGGCCCCTTGCCAAGATGACCCTATTGGCGCCCAGTACTGTATTCGCTTGGCTCGGGAGTCGTCAGTGTGCATCTTGACTCTGTCCCGGATTATAGCCCCATGACTTGGACAGGTCTTTATCTCAGGCATGTACAGAAAGGTACCTAGCCTGGGCTGCATCCTGTGTGGGGAACTTGGCGTCCATCCGGCGTGGCAGGGACAGTGAACTACACCGGGAAGGCCAAAGGGTACAAGTGAATCAAGCAAAGCAGAAGGCCCGCATAAATAAAGCGGCAACTACTAATTCAGCATACCAAGAATCACATTTTTCTAAAGCATTTTTGGTTGAAATATTAGAGTGGACCCATTTTGCCTACTATTCTTCTCCCGCTTTAAGCAGTGGCGACACCTTCCCGAGACGGAGGCCCACGCGAGGCACTTGCCTCTCGCAAGGATTCAGCGACGACGGTCCATGCCAGGATAATACTCCTCACCCAAACTAGCACTAGGAGTAGTGCCCGCGTGAGGCACATAACTTTTCTTCCGAGATAATCTTCTTCCTTTCAGCTTAGAGGTATAATAACTTATATTAAGTTAATTAGCTACGTCTTGTGTACGGGAGCCTCCCTTGTGGGGATACCTCTGCAACCTACGAGTCTGTGTGGTACCTCCGGGAGCCCCATGTTTAAAAGTTTATCTACCTGTCTCTATGCCTCGTATTTTCGTATGCTCTTACTGTAGCATTATCTAGCATATCTATAATTGTTTAGGTAAACTCATTGTATAGACTTATATTTTTAGGTCACCAAATCAAATCTTGTAAGTCCATAGATCACGAAATTGCTATGGACAGGCATATTGGTGACACAAATTCTTGGGATGAGACAGTTGTGTTTAATGTTCGCGACGATGGTCGCATGGCCCCACCGGAACGATTGAGTTTCACCGGCCGTAGGAGCCGGTTTTTGTTTCCCGCAGGGCAGTCTCGTACAAGGTCCGTCACCCTAAGACCGGATGCTAACCAGCGTCATCACTCGTCGTGCACTTGCGGCGCAGAAAGTTGACATGATACACTGGAACGGCCTGACACTACCCGGCGAGCTACAAAACACACACCTGTTGGGTGTCTACATCTGAAATCCATATTTACCCACCCACCCAACCACCCACAAATGCAAGAAATCCCATCTCAGAATCAAATCATCTAGATATCAGTCTTTCAGGGTGCGCAGATTGCGGTTGGCTTTCACCCCCCCCCCCCTCCCACTCCCATCCCCACCACTACCACCAATGTTTGGAAATTTCCTATGCGTACGAATAATTCCGAGTAATGGGAATCAACAACTGAATTTACAGGCTTACAATAACAAATACGTTTAATTGTTTAACACTATGCAAATAATATATATGCTAGTTAAATTTCTATCCCAATCTCTATACCGAACCTCATAGTCCAGCTACGAGAACAGATTGAATTATCACGAGATTCTAGTTTTGTGAGTCTCAAGCAATATCAGAGGCGATAATTAGCTATCTTAACTAATGCATTCTAATTAATATGCAAAGGTTTCCTGGCGGAAGATAAAACAACTAATCAGATTGTATCGTTCCTTCAAATTGTAGCCACTCAGCTCACCAATCAGACAGAATCCATCAATCAGCGGTCTATCCAGAATTATCCTTACCCAAATCACATATCAGAGTTGGCCAATCATAATTCAAATTATACCACTCTTGGTAAATAACTAAGCTGTTTCCAAGTGATCAACCTTATTTCGCGCCTAAGGCTAATCATTGAGCACCTCCAATCCAACACCGGTGATTGTATAAGGCGACCAAGGTATATAATTTAAATATT
>CM067366.1:82785821-82858422 GCA_034401795.1 Chaetoderma sp. LZ-2023a
AATGGGCATGCATTCGCTGAGCAAAATGTAAATTTCCGTGACACGATCGCATTAGAAGAATAATCAAAAGGTAGTTTTTGAATCATTTTATTGCTGTATAATTATTCACGATTATTCGATTATTTAATTTTTAATCATATCAATTCACATAAAAAAAATAATCGCGATTTTTGATTTAATCACATAATCGCGCAAGCCTACGATGAGTAACTTTGTTCTGCAGATGAAGAAACGAAAACCTCTTTCAGCCACAATCAGTATTTGATTACCTTCTCTACATTGCAATATCCACTGCGAGTATCATGAGCTCATATAGGTACTTTCTCGTCTTTAGTGGTCCTAAATTATGCTCTTAGAGCTCTGATCGTAAAAAAGCCTTGGTGAATTGTTGTTGTGGCGCCCTTTGCGTTCCTGATACCTGTTTCCACCAACTATGGCCAATTCTAGTGCTTTCTTAGCAGGCATATTTTCTGGCATTTAAAGAACAATGTTCGAACATTCACTGTTGCGCTACCCACACAGATAGTGGCTCTGTGCTACAGAGTTTATAGAGTACTGCATTTGTTATTAGACTGTGCGGCCAACGATGATGTGTAATGGCGAGTAGATGTTTGCAGTGAAATGCATCAAGTTTGTTTCAAGAGGGCTTTTGGAGTTGCCTAGCACTTGCAATTGCACATCATTACGGAAACACATTTATCATCATATAGTAGCATCTTGATTTTCATGTCAATTTTAGAGCCACGTATCCACAACATCCAAAAGGACTGCATTGCGATATTTCCTGTTACACAACGAACTACAACGTCGGTAGAGCTGTAGAGGTGGGAGCACAAGATTCTGTTCTTCCTTCACTAGTTAGTACACCGACGCCGTGTACCATCATTATTCTTAATATGTGCAGTGATAAAAATGGTTGCAAACCTGGTTTTGCTTTACAAAATACACAGGCACTAACCCATTGTATTTAAGATACAGAGGCAATCTAAATCTTTAAGAAAGATTGCGGATTCAAGATGAAATAGAACACATTTTACAATGTGTTCTATCATTTAGTTTATGTCCATGTGTAAGTAGGCCATGTATGATCATGAAACTGGCAATCGCAAAAACGGAGTACATCAGTTAAAGGCACAGAGAGGCTTGAATCTTTCTCTGATTGGGATTCGACATTATATTTATGGTCAGATTCTCGGATTTGTCCTAATATCGCAAACTTTATAATCAATCATCACAATTTGTCTGTGTGTGGAATTTTGGGAATTATTATGTGATATATGCCTATCATTCCACAGAGGCATGGGAAATATTAAGATAACAGTTTTAGTACTTTATTAGATATAACTGGGGATATATAGTGCTTGTGGGACGTTGTAGGGAAAATTCTTGTCGGCAAACGAGTCCATGCGCTGTATCAAATTTTTCGTATCAAATAATCCCCACATCATTAAGTACACATTGATATAGACTATACTCTAATAAATGAGTCCAAGGGGTCGTGGCGTGGGTCTGGGATGTCTTCCCTCGAAAAATGTTGGGGGGAAATAGATGCTCAGAGAAGAAATTACCTAGAATTTGAGTATTAAAAGAGCATATCTATTATACACAAATTTTATTGTCAATATTTTTTGGGCAGGCTTATCCGGGCACCTGTTGCAGGACGCCACCCGCCGCCACCCTACACGTCACGTAGTTGATTATGATGTTATATAATGGATAGATAAACTGGAAAGATCCTTTACATCACTAGTTAGCTCTGTCATTCGCATAGAAATGTCCGTCAGTAGTTACGAATTTTATGTATTTGTTAAATTTACAAAATTAATAAGCTTTTTGTTGAAATATCTTGAAAATTACTTAACAGTGAACTGTTGATGCCATTGGCAGAAAGAACCCCCCAGTCAAATTAGTTTCAAGATATTCAACAGTCTACTTACCTTGAAATCTAGGCTCTGGACATCCATGGTTCAATGTTTCAAATCGATTCCAACACGAGTACAATATGGGCGGGGGCTATAGTAGAATTGGGCGTGGTTTAGCTATAAATTAACCCCTTTATTCTTGTAACGAGTAACTATGTTTACTATGTCTGATGAACCATAGGTACGTCTTAAGACCTATGTTCATCTCGTGATTGATGGAAGCTGGAAGGGTGTCTTCACTCAGTGTTTCCTTAACATTTTAACCCTCGAATTTATTTACGAAAATTTAAATTTTCTTATAGAAAATGTTCATTTGCAGACCAAGAGAAGACGACTTTTTTAATATTGACGACTGAAAATGACTGGTTCGGTTATCGAGTCAGTCATTCCAGTGGTAAATCTTCAAAAATAGTCTTCTCTTGCTCTGCAAATTGGCATTTCTCATGACCACTACAGAAGTAATTTGTGGGTGATGTGAGTGTTAAAGGGTTACACAGAGTTGCTGAATCCGACTTAGTGTTGGAAAGACAGCGGCCGAATATTACCGATCAGTAAGTCTCTGTGGTCTGGCTATGTTCATATTGCTTGTTTAATCCTCCGCCTATGACCTCAAACCTAGGAAGAGGCTCACAACACTCGGCTACTCGCTGGCAGAACTTTACCAAAACTGCTGTAGCACAGGCCTATACTCAAAGATTATTTCTTATCTGGTGGTTTAAAACATATTCTTTCTTTCGGCTTTGGACGTTTCTGTATTCGTAATGACAATCGGTACCTAGAATTATGTTTTCGTACACTGTCTTACTACGCTGCCCTGGCTTTATAACAATGACTAGGCGCTTCCTAGCCTGACGCATTTCACTTATGCCTGCATAATTCGAGTCAGATTCCATACTGGTATGTCGTAATGTCCAACATATGTGTGATGATGGACAGGAATGAGATCTGGACAGCTGACGATGGCACAGATTGCTCCCTTTCTCCCCAGTCACGCACTCTCTATCTATCTCTCTCACGTTTCATAACAGCAACACACACCACTTGATTGTAGGTAACGTATTCATTTCATCTAAGCGCACTTATTACGTCTGGATAATGAATAATGGCTATAGACCTGCGTTCTTCGTCTCACAACAGCCACATGATAACATTATGATATACATCTCTTGGGTTCACCACATATTACAAGGGATTTATAGCATGTACAACATAAACAAGATCTAAGACACGCCTGTGAAGCTGTGATTATCAGGAGAAAAGTATTGCGTCTTGTAGTTTAATGCCCTCCACAAAAGTAAATTGCAATATATTTTAGCAGTATGCAATAGAACAAGAGACAATGCCAGACAATTTGTTGGCACTCAGGGAATTGCCATGACATATTAACCACTGTATGATTGAGTAACGGAATCCAGTCTGCCAGTCAAATATATGACGTCATAATGAATTATGTCACCTGCAGGTTGACGTCACAAGCAAATACGTCATGAGTGTCATATCTAAGCCTCTCATAATCACGCAAAGGTATGTCAAGTTGTACAAATTGTATGTCTTTACTATTTAATAAACATTCTGTTGAATGTTTGAAACTAATTTGACTGGCCGATGTTGCTGACATAGGCAGCAACATCAGCCAGTCAAATTAGTTTCAAAATATTCAACGTCGTAACGGTATGGCTTTTCGCAAATTGAGATTCAGGCAGTTCAGGGTTCGATTGTTGTACGAATTGTATGTCTGTACTATTTAATAATCATGCTGTTGAATATTTTGAATGTCATAGTCAGCAACAACACCTAGTCAAATTAGTTTCAAAATATCCAACAGCTTACCTGTATAGTTTTCTGGAAATTGAGATTCTGAGAGTGTGGGGGATTAATCGATCCCAGCACAGGCACAGTGTGAGTCGAGCTTAGCTAGAGATGGATGGGCCACAGCTAAAAGTGGATTCCTCAATTATGACATTTATTCGTTCTTTCTGAAACGATTATGCTGAATAGAGGGATCAATTTCTACCTAAGCTCCGCCCACTTTTTGTCACGTGTTGGAATCAATGTATATGCTTTGAAACCTGAATTCTCAGAATCAAAATTGCAAGGTAACTATACAGGTAGTCAGGCCCACTGTGGAATATTTTGAAACAAAGTTAACCGGTTGCTGTTACTGCATGTTACCATTTCAAGGCCAGCGAAAGGAAAACTTGCTTAAAGGTGTACGTTCTTACCAGAATGCATGAAAACAAAATTGTTAAAATTGTATACTTTTAGAGGCTTAAATTGCGCAGCTCAATGTAATGAAACGAAATAAATCTTAAGATATTATGAGAAATAAAACGTAAGACATTATGATTTCATTCCGTATAAATCAATAAATGTTTAGTTACCAATTTGAAATAGGAACTCGTGTCTTTAATTAAATTTCACAACTAATAAAAAATATATTAATTTATACATAACGAAATCATGATATGCTAAGATTTATTTCGTTTCACAACGTCTAGCCAGACAACCTAAGCCTCTAAAAGCATACAATATTTACATTTTAGTGTGAAGCTTCTCCATAAAATACTTACATTTCATGAATTACTTGTACAAAACAAGTATTGTAGCTAATGAATGGTAAATCAGAAACGGACCTTTTCAGTTTTAGCTATGCCCTGCCCATATCCAGCTAAGCTCCACCCACACTTCGCCCGCGCTAGGGTCGATCGATCCCTGAACTCCCTGACTATCAATTTTCAGAAAACTATACATGTAAGCTGTTGAGTATTTTGAAACTAATTTGACTGGGCGCTGTTGGGCGATGGCAGCAACAGCGTCAAGTCAAATTAGTTTCAAAGTATTCAACAGCATGTTTATTAAATAATAGAGACATACAATTCGTACAACGGTTCGGACTGTTAAGAGTTAAAGACGGGTCGAATATAAGTTATGACGTAATGATTATGACGTCACCCTACACGCCGCTTAGCTGATTATGATGCCATATGACGTCAGATGATAGATGGATACTCTGGAAAGGTGGATTGTACCTCTGGGTGCATACAAGATATGTGCATCTTTCTGTGGAGCACTGACCAACTGTACAGTTGCAGAAAGATTTTTGGCGCACGCACGCACACACGCATGCGCACACGCACGTACGCACGCACGCACGCACGCACGCACGCACGCAATGGTGGCAGCAAGACAGCATGGCGGACAAAAGAACGCTTGATGTTGCAGCCATATTAATTGCACTAAAAACCGGCTGGAGAAAAAGCGAAACGTTTGGGTAAAATAATATTTAGAGCACGCATTCTGATTGGCTGCGCCATCAGACTTCAGACATCAGACTTCAATTTTTTTGGCTTGCATGATCAGATTTTATTGAAACCAAAAAATCTGATGAACCATCAGAATCGCCTTCAGATTTCAGACTTCAAACGTCAGATTTTTAGTTTACACGGTCAGATTTTATTGAAATACAAAAATCTGAAGAACCATCAGATTCGCCTTCAACATCAGACTTCAGACTTCATATTTTATGATTACACGGTCAAATTATATCGAATTCGACAAATCTGATCAGATTAATCTGATCGTGAAAACCGGGCTTAGCTCTTTCTTACCTCTAACTCCAACCTTACTCAGGGTTATAATACAGCCCCATCCACCCCTACCCCCCCCCCCGCCCCGCCCCCTGCTTCTGAATGGCATGTTTTAACATTACATGGTGATTTGTACTGCTAGGGGTTGGTAACAAGGAACTGATCGGAATATGCTATCCGTGAATTTTCTGGTGATACAAGAAAAAACAAGTAATGGGTATATGCGTGATGCCTGTTATTGCACCCAACACGTTGGTACTGTAGATTACTCGTTCCAACGCATGCTCTACTATAAACCCTGACATTTGACTTTTAGCACAAAAGTTTCTCGCTGCAAGACCACCTCTACAACTCCTGATATGACCGCAGAATCTTATACATCTTCACTAGGTATTCCGGTACACACCTGACACACTTCAGTCTCGAGAAAGTATGGAACAAAGGCAGAACATCTCCAAAGGACTGCAAATGAATTAACGGCTTGCTCTCACGACTGACTCTAATGAATGGAGGAATCCAGTTTTTCGAACAATCATATGGCGTCATAATCAAGAAGGTGACGTTCAGGCTGACGTCATAATAAATTCCGTCAATAAATGGCGTAGCTAAGTTCATCACGAACGCTTAATTAATGACGGACCACGCGTTGTTGTACGAAGTATATGTCTTTGCTATTTAATAAACAGTCTGTAGAATATTTAGAAACTAATTTGACTTGGTGCCATTGGTGCCATATGCAACAAAAGTACACAGCCAAATTAGTTTCAAAATATTCAACAGCTTACCTGTATAGTTTTCTGGAAACTGAGATTCAGCGATAAAGCGTGGGCGGGCCATAGCTAAAACTGGATCCATCCATTGCATACAGTAATGTAAATATCATTTCCATGTACGTTATGGTTCCTTAAAACATGTGATCCTTCATTTTCTTCTCACTGAACTCTTTAAACATCGTAGATTCCTACAAGTTGGCGACTCTTTCAAGCATTTTGACTGCTTCACTCGCAGCGCATCTTTTGTCTAACTCTTTCGTACTTAAGGACATTTTAAACTTCCATATGCCATCATCATTTTGGCCTTAAAATTAAAAAAAAAATTCCATTGAAAGCCTTAATGGCCCACATGATCCTATATATTATAATTTTATTTAGTACCAACAGGTCTCCATCAGAATAACACCATAAGGAATACATACTTTTAGAGGCGAATATTCAGACTTTTAATGGTAGTGCGCTTCACTGGCACTGAAATGACCTTAAACTTATTTTTTAATGACCCCACTAAAGAAAAAGTAACACGAAACGCCAGATGCTTAACAATTGGATCTGGATTTAAAAAAGCGCGCAGTAACGTGTCGCAGCTCGTGGAGCAGATAATCTAAGACTATTATTCATCACATAACTCAGAACATGCTTGGCGTTGGTTCAAATTCATTAATTATATACTCTTTTTTGCTATATTATTGCTCACTTATTTTCTCTGACCAATGAAATTGATGAATGTTCTTCCCGGGAGCTAGGAAAAGAACGCGAAATGTATCCAGCACGGCGTTGTTGTTTTGCTAGACAGAATATGTTGTCATAAGATGGCTAATAGCCGCTAACGGTACCCATTGGAACCAGTCTCGGCTGGCTTTATGCTGATGAACTTGGCAAATTGCGTCCACCTGGGAACAATTAGATAGAGTACCACGCCGTTGAGTGTATAATTTGCGATGTGGCGCGCGGGAGATTGCATTAGCCCCGTCTCTGTTTGTCTATATTTTGACAGAATATGCGTTGGAGATAATTACCTCTGCGCCACATGAGATAAAATAGCAGAATATATTACGTATCTGCTCGCCTGTGTAGGAACCTGCGTGCGTGCGTTGGCGGAAAGCCGTGCGTGTGGGTGGACGGGCGAAAAGGCGTGCATGCGTGCGGATGTGCGGGCGGGTGGAAGAGTGGGTAGACGGGCAGGCGGGCGAGGGGGTGACTCAGATTGCAAGAGAGGGTCTACCAATCCATCTAGATTTTTCCTGGAAGGACACCCTAGAATTCCCTCCCCATTTGTCCGTGTGGCACATCTTCTTTGACCTGCACCAAGCCACCATCACCCTCGGTTCTACGTACTTCGGCCGTTTCTGCTAATACTTCGATGATTGACAACGAAATTAGACTAGTTCGTCTTGATGCTGGCACACTTTTAGGCAGTCAAACAATTTCGAATTATTAAACACCCTACCTATGTAATTGCTTTATTGATCATCTATCAATACATCCATCCCTCCATCCATCGGTTCATCCATTAACCTATGCCTTCATCTATCCACTCATCTACTGCCACCCCCACCCCCACCCAGCCACAGAACCGACCAACAACCCATCCATCCACCTATCCAACCGCCCATCCATCCATTCATTCATTCATTCATCCATCCATCCATCAATCCCACATACCGACGCACGCACCCATCAATCCATCCATCCATTTATTCATTGTACCACCCCACCCCCACCCCCACACACAAACCCACAACCCTATGACTTGCTCAGTAGCGGATTATAATAGGGGCAGCTCCCGGGGCGTTTGCCCTGGCCCCAGATCTTAACTAGCTACCCCTCCCCCCCCCCACACCCCAATTATTTCTATCAAACATTTTTAGGGAGTGAATATTGTGTTTTATGCAGTTTCTATTTTTACAAACGAGAATAACTGTCTGGACATGATGCCAAGAGAGCTATTTTCGTTTGTAAAAAGAGAAACTGCATAAGGTGAAAAGAATGATAGGTTAATGCGTGTTCATAATCTGATTATCTGTTTTACGACGGATACTCCTTTTTTTCATTTGACTACTTGATTATTTCCAAGAATGTTCTAAACTACAGGTAAAATAAAAATCAATATTTCCACTCAGAAGGCTGGAAATCGCATCTCAGAAGTTTTTAATTCAAATAATTTCTCTGGGGACCCACCCAATACCCCCCCCCCCTCCCGAAACCCACCACCCCTCTTTTTGGGAGGAGGACAACCTCTCCGAGAGTCCCTCCCAGAGCTACCCCAAGGGCCACCCCTTCAATAATTTCTGGATCCGCCTCAGAAGATGACGACTGTAATGGAATAGAAAATTCCATTACAGACTTACGATGTTCGTCTTATTGTCTATTATATATTGTTTCAGTATTATCCTTTAGTAATGTGTTCCGTTTTTGTTTGAGTTTTCTGATGATGATTGATGACAAACTGTAGTGGCGAGTGGTCAGCGTCCCTCAAGCCCACGTGAAAAACTAGCCATTTTAAGTTATTCTTTGTATGGAATATGTACGATATAACCTTATGACAGTATGACCATATAACCGTATGTGCCTCCCTGTAGTAGGGCGAGGGAGGGGTGGGAGTGGAGGGGGTGGTGGAGGGGGTGGGGGGGGGGGGGGGGGGTGTGTGTGGTCTTGTTGACCTTGCTGTCCATTGTATATTGTTTCAGTATTATTCTTATTAAAGAGTATTTCTTTTGTTTTGAGACTTTTCTGATGGGTTAGAGGTCAGATGGTTCATGGTTCATGATTGTATTACAGTTTAATATCTTCTAGATGCTCTCAGATGGCACCACCTGCACTTCCAGTGGTAAATATGGCTGTTGAATTATTCTATTTTTAGCTAATTAATTGCTTTTTTTGTTCATTCGGTTTTTTATCCAGTCCTGTTTTCATAACTGAGCGCCTAAAAAATTGAGTGAACAAAAAACACACACACACCCTTTGGATTGCCTTTCGCTTCCACCCAACTCCACAAATATGCTTTGCCCCTGGCCCTTGCAAGGCTTAATCCGCCACTGATCATGCTTCATAAACCACTACGCATCATTTCCACTATAGAGTATGGGGATTAACTATTGTTGCAGCAATACAGCAGATACTTTGTAACAGAGTTACTTCCCTTGTATTATTATAAAATTTGTAGAACCGACACACGGACAGAATTATAGTCTTTCAGCAGAGTATCAAATTAATGTGTGCGTGCATAACTTTTTGGTTTTTTTGGTGGTTATTTCGGGGACCGGAAGTTGATCCATGCGCCCCAGATCTCATAGATTTGTGCAGTCATCGCGCTGATTCATTCGTGTCTCGCGAGATCAACTTCGATAAGATAGATTGCGTGATGATTATGCACAATTAAAGGTTTCAAATTCACACCAAATTGCTTGAAAATAAAATTGTTAAAATTGTATACTTTTAGAGTGCCTAGATGTAATGAAACGAAAGAAATCATAACATATGGTTATTTCATTAAAAACAAATTAATAGGCCTATACGTTTTAAGTTGTGGGTCCTTAATTCAAATTCACAACTAAAATAACTATATTAATTTATATTTAGTATATTTATCATTGCTATATTAGAAGACTCTATTAAAGGTGAACATTCACACCGCGATGCTTGACAATTAAATTGTATACTGTTAGAGGCTTAAATTGTCTACCTATATGCAATGAAAAGAAATAAATCTTAGCAAATGATGGTTTCATTTGGCAGAATTACCTGAAAAATAGCGAGGACACAATCTAATAATCTATTTGAGATTAATCTTAGGTGTCATTGCCTAATCCTACTTAACTATTCCGTGTACTATGTCATTTTCTTTACACCTGCAGAAAATACGATGGATGAGCGATCAAAATACACCCCCCCCCCCCCCCCCAGTACTTTATCGCAAGTTTCAAACCAGGCAAAACAAAAGATTTATTAACCCTATGCGATGTGCCTGTTCTCATAAAACTGTAAATTTTCAGTATTTTCAAAAAGCCCAAGTTTTAACAGCTGGGACCGACAGCGACTGCTACTACTACTACCCACTACTACTACTAATACTACTACTACTGCTACTACTACTACTACTACTACTACTACTACTACTACTACTACTACTACTACTACCCACTACTACTACTACTACTACTACTACTACTACTACTACTACTACTACTACTTACTAGTTGACTTTGATAAATAAGAACAGATTATAAATATCACATTCAATGGATTTTAGCAGCTCTTGTGTCACGTTACTTAATCTTTCAATGGTTTATCCAGTCAAAGGCGAATTCTGTAGTGGTCTTGAAGAATATCCAGAAGGCCAGAAGACAATTTTTTGAAGATTTACCACAGAAATGACAGGCTCTGTAGCGATGCAACCTGGGATGATTAAATAATAAAGAAACATAATTTGAATAAAATCGACTGCGTGTTACGGCATTTTGGTTTTTCATAGAAGAAAATCGGTAACGATACTACAGTCAAAATGATGGTCTTGCTCTCTGAGAGTATCTAGATTAACAACATTACAGATCCGTCGCCAGGGCCGTATTTAGATATGTGGGGGCAAAGAATGAGTGGGGGGGTCTTTTTTTACATGTAGGTGCTCTGAGACGGCCAGAGAGTCTACTTTTAGGGTGAATTATGGCGCTTTCTTTCGTTGTAAAATTATTTTATTTTGCAAATTTTCGTAATTAACATTGTTGCCGAACACCAAACAAGAATTGGGGCCCCCACAAATATTAGAATAGAATTACAATGCATGATTAAGAGTTCTAAACTAATAAAGTTTGCTTTAAATGTCCTATAACTTCCAAAAAAGTGCATAATTTCTTTTTCATTTTTAAATTGTCGGGGCCCTTGCCTGTGGGGGCCCTGGGGCTTTTGCCCCGCTTGCCCCCCCCCCCACCCGCCCCCACCCCACCCCCCTAAATACGGCCCTGTCCGTCGCCATGCACCAGCTCTATTGCAGGAGTGGGTTGTTATTTCTATTGCTATATGATTTAACGCTTCTGTCAACCTAATCTTTTAATGGTCAAACCGGCCAAGACAATCTTGAGGAATGTCAGTTTGTCCGCAAAAACACGACTATTTTTTTAAAATTCACCACTGGAATGACTGGCTCGGTAACCGAGCCAGTCATTTCAGTGGTAAATTTTCAAAATTTGTATTGTCTTGGTCAGCAAATGGGCACTGACTTAGCCAAAGAATTTGTATTTCCATGATCATTAACCCGTGAACAGACACAATGGTCAAAAACGGCCATCTTCAGATGTTTTCAGAAATATCCATTTGCATGCCAATGTAAAGCTATCTTTGTAAACAACAAAGGTAAATTTACCAAAAGAATATTCTTCTCTTTGCTTGCAAATGAACATTCACTAAGCAAGAATTTCAATTTTCTCGAAGAATCTTGACCATGTTAATTATTATAAGTAGCATTTAGTGCTTTGAGGCGCTGTTGGCACGAGAGGGTTAATCCTAGCATCGGAATGCCCGCAGAAGACAAAACCTACCAAGTCGTCATATATTATATGTAGGACTATTAAGCCTATTCATATGACGTCATATGCGGTCTTTATGATTTAGCTTATGCGCTGACATACGCTAGCGATAATGTTGCGAAAAATAAATACAGACAGGTAAAATATAATATCGGTTAGAAATAACGCGGGGAGAAATAGATAATAATATTTGAAAAGTAGAGCTTTGTAAACAGTCTTGCCAGAACGTTTGTTTACTTGGAACAGATTTGAAATGCGGGTTACAGATATCGATCCTAGACTAGAGATTATTTGAACTAGTTGCCTCATTAATGTCGCTGATTGAAATAGTTAAAACGGATTCAATTTGGTTTTAACAGAAACCTAAAGCTGTCTGACGTTATGGATGTCATCCCATCTGGGGTTAACAGGATGCTGTTGGCTAGATGCTGTTGGCTAGAATGAACGAATCACAGCTAGTTCACGCATGGCTTTCTCGTACCTTCCGATAATCACAGCAGTGCTTTCGCACGCTATGCGCAACCGATGTGCATACCTTGATTCATAACTATTTCTTCTCCACATTTCTCAATCAATACAAGGCGAGAAACCCCGATAGGATTACGGACGGGGAAGCCTATTGGAAGGAACCATGGGAGAGAATCCATTTAGTTTCACATTAGCGTGTAGCCGCCTTTTCGACCAGCCAGGACACGATCAGATTCGAGGATTCACTTATTTTTAATGCCAACCTTGGGCTTTTCTTAAACTTCCACCATTCTGTCTCTCACCGGACAGCGCATTCATGCCCGC
This sequence comes from Chaetoderma sp. LZ-2023a, assembly GCA_034401795.1. Classification (NCBI taxonomy): domain Eukaryota; kingdom Metazoa; phylum Mollusca; class Caudofoveata; order Chaetodermatida; family Chaetodermatidae; genus Chaetoderma; species Chaetoderma sp. LZ-2023a. The sequence continues at coordinate 82,798,418 of CM067366.1, forward strand.
GCAGCGTTCAAACTATTCTTATAGTACAGGACCCTGGCAGTACGTCTTGCTGTTATCATCTAGTACTAATGAAAAGTAACAGGAACTACCATAACATTTGCATGGTATAATTAAATGTCTAATGCAACGGTGTTAAAGGTACAATGTATATGAGTGGAAACCGGCACTAACCGGTTGATGGACGGATGTACAGGGGAATGGACATACAGGCGGCTAGGCGGGCGAGTGGACGGATGGACGGACGGATAGATAGATTGAGATAGTGTTGTACTAATTAAATAATATCAGAATATGGTATCATATTAAGTAAATGTAAACATTTTAACATCTAACGAAATGTATTGTTTGACTGTTTATTGAGGTGTCTTCGCCAATTCCATCTATAAACTCATTGCTATTATTATTATTATTATTATTATTATTATTATTATTATTATTATTATTATTATATCCAGTTAGCTTCTCCTAAACAACTTGAAGAGCTCGTGTCGGAATTCTGTATTGTAAATTCCATAAACAAGAGGATTTGCGCAGTAATTTATAAAGTAAAACAAGTAAGCAACCCGATCAATCACGTTTAAGGTATGTGCCTGATATCCTTCTTCCATAAACATGTTACACAATTTTGCGATAGTGTAAGCCGTGTAGGATATCATGAGAATGCCAGTTACAATTAGCATTGTTTTCAAAGTTCTTCCTTTCCTTTGTGGCGCAGTGCTAACATTTCCCTGAGCATCAATTGCCCACATGGGCTGCACACGTTTGCTAATCCGATATATCCGAAAATAAGTAATGGACATTATTAAGAAGGTTGGAAAAAAGCATAATACAAAGACGATTACAGTATGTGTAATCGATGTATTGGCGTCTGAATAGTCCAACATACAGAATCCCAAATGCCTAAAATACACATAAGCTCCTAAACCTGTTAAAGGCAGAGTTGCAAGGCAGGCTGCAAGGATCCAGCAGGATGACACCATTAACCAGAAACGGTTAGGTGTAACAATCCGATAGTAATCGAGTGGTCTGACGCATGCGAAATAACGGTCAATGCTGATAGTCATTAAAATATACAGCTCCGCCATTGAAATAGAATGCTCTAAATATCCTCTGACGGAACAAATTGTGCTTGCGAACAATTTAACTTTTACCACATTCGATAGAAAATCGGTGCTGTTCAACGTAACAGTTATCAGCAAGTCAGCCACACATAAATTTACCACTAAATACCACGAAAATGTATGCAAGACTCTTCTCTTATACACAGCGATCATAACTAATGGATTCCCAATGCATGATATTAGAACTATGATTAATCTGTAAACATATTCCTTTGTAAGTCCTGTTGAGAAATCATAAACTTCCAATCCTGTCTCGTTTGTGTTATTCATATTGCGATGTGATCCATGTAATAACTAATATATGGATCCGCCTTGTGCATTCCTGTCGGCATTCCTGGTGGCTGACCGTGTTCGCAGTGCAGGTGAACATACCAAGAGATGGAGTCTTTAAAGTCACGGCCATCTTAACAGACCAATACTAGAGTCTTTGAACGCGGATATGCAGCGATTTTAACAATTTGTATCCAGAACTCCACCGGATCTCAATTTCAAGCTAACTATATATGGGTAAGCTGTTGAATTTTTTGAAACTAATTTAACTCGGAGCTCTTCGACATGTAAAATTAGTTTCAAAATAGTTCTAGAGAATAATTATCAAATTGTAAATTCACGAAAGACTTACTTAATTAATGTCGGACCTCTGTCCCTTTCATTTCAAACCTACGTCACTTGCTCGTGACATCAGCTAACAAGTGACATATTTTGATTATGATGTCAGATACTCGTGATATAGATCCGATTCCTCCAATCTACAATGCTAGCTATATGCCCCGCCCATATTTACCTAATCTCCATCCATGGTTTGCCTGTGTCACGATCACTCGATTCATGCACTCTCTGAATTTCTATTTCCAGAAAACAATACGGGTAAACTGTTGAATAGGTTGAAGCTAATTTGACTGGGTGCTGTTGCTGCACATGACAGCAACAGCACCCAGTTAAATTTGTTTCAAACTAGTAAACACCATGTTTGTTAAATAGTAAAGACATACAATTCATACAACAATGATCAGTCCATCATCAATTAACCTTTCGTGATGAACTTAGCTACGCTAAATATGATGTAATTGATTATGACGGCATCCTACACATCACGTAGTTGATTATGACGTCATATAAGAGACGGGTAAGCTGGAATCCTCCATTTCCCTTCAAATTCATAGACTAGTGCTTGGACATTTACAATGGTCCTTTTGTTATTCTTACTCTATGTCCGATGCACTACATTTGAGCTCAGACATAATTTTACAAGACAAAAAAGAAACATGTTAGTTAGTACAATTTTGAACACGATGTAAAACTGGTCTGTTGAATAGCATGAGTTTAATTTGAGTAGAAGAGTGGACGCCATTGCTGCTGTAGGAAGAAATGACTTCGAAACAAATTCAGTTCACGATATTCAACAGTACGTTTTGTTTACTTTGCAGACAATGTAAGTTATTTAGTTGCTCTATTGTATTTGTTCATAGAATATTATCACTACATTGTAACGATTTAACATAAGATGGTATAAATAAGCTATCACAATATTCAGCTCTGCGCTATTGTTTCCACTGGCATGTTCTCTGTATTGTCATTATAAAGACTGAAGATCGGGCTTACCAACTTTGATGACATTTTATACCGTATGCATTATATGTATTGATGTAAGCCTCACCTGTGATTAGGCCTAGACAATGGTATTTTCTGACAATATGCATGATACAATACGTAAAACAAAATATCCATTAAAGCTATTTAAAAATCGATATCTTTCTTTGAAAAAGAAGTGTTTTGCAAACAGCCATTAATCCCTTCAAAATAAACCTGTTTACTCGGCAAAGCTGTGTACATGTTTATATAATGTGACACCAATAACATTTACGGTATTATTTTGTAGAGAAAATACCTTCACGTCGTGAGCGAGAGCGTAATAATATTTGTCAGGATTAGCTTAAGTCACCTTTCCAGAGTACCCACCCATCATATGACGTCATAATGAACTGCGTGATGTGTGGAATGACATCATAATGAATGACGTCATGAATGACGTCGATAAGTACGGCACGAACGCATATTTGAAGACAGTCTATGCGTTGTTGTACAAATTGTTTGCTTTTACTATTTAATAAATATTCTGTTGAATATTTTGAAACTAATTTGACTGGGCGCTGTTGCTGCCATAGGCAGCAACAGCGCCCAGTCAAATTAGTTACAAAATATTCAACGGCTTCCCTGTATAGTTTTCAGGAAATTGTGGAAATTTGTGGATCGATCAATCCCAACACGGCGAGGTGTGGGCGGAGCTTAGATAGTGATGGGTGGGGCATAGCTAAAAATGGAAAGGTCCATTATTCACCATGATCTTGCTGTAAAGGATAACATTAAGCATTTGAATAACATGAAATAGCATGGCAACTCGAGTCGCGTGATGTAGTGACCGTATTGCAGAGTTTAATGTCATATCCTTCTTTGTAATCAGGAACTGAGATTTTAGTCCTGAAATCTGCGAGAAATGCAATATATATCCAATGAAGGCATCCATTTCTAGCTATGGCCCGCCTATTTAGAGCTAAGCACCGCCCACTCTGCGCGCAGATTTTTATACTTTAAATCCTGAGTTCCCTGAATCCCAATTTCAAGTTAACTATACAGATAAGCTGTTGAATATTTTGAAACTAATTTGACTGGACTGTTGATGCCTATGGCAACAAACAGCGACCAGTTAAATTAGGTTCAAAATATTCAAAATAATGTTTATTAAATAGTAAATTATATAATTCGTATACTTGAAGGACTTTTAAATGTTGATTACTTAGATCCGTCATCCATTACGCATTTTGATTGTGACGTGAGCCTACATGTGCCATAATTGATGATGTGGTGAGCGACTGATCGAATCCATTAATTTTCAAGATATTATGTTACAGGAAATGTTACCCAGTTTGTTTAAAATATGGTGTGCTATCTGATAGAATAGAGTGATCCATGTCTATCTATTCCCCGCAAATTTCTAGCCATTTCCCACACATTTCTAGCTATTCCACGCGCATTTCTAGCCACGCTCCGCACATTTCTAGCTATTCTCCGCACATTTCTAGCTGTTCCTCGTACATTTCTAGCCATTGCGCACACATTTGTAGCTATTCCCCGCACATTTTGAGCCATTCCCCACACATTTCTAGCTATTCTCCGCACATTTATGGTTATTCCCGGCCCATTTATAGCCACAATGTACAATAGTACAAGGTTTGAATAAACCTAACACCTTGAAAGCTGAATTCCTAGAATCTCAATTTCAAGCCAACTGTACATGTATGTAAACTGCTGAATATAATTAGGCCTACACTAATTTAACTGATGTAATTGCTGCATCAACAGCACCCAGTCAAATTAGTTTCGAAATAGTTTTTGTCCCCACAATGGACATCATCATTCTCTCACTTCTTTGTCTCCCACAATGTGCATCATCATTCTCTCACTTCTTTGTCTCCCACAATGTGCATCATCATCCTCTCACTTCTTTGTCACCACAATGTACATTATCCATCATTCTCTCACCTCTTTGTCCCCACAATGTGCATCATCATCCTCTCACTTCTTTGTCACCACAATGTACATTATCCATCATTCTCTCACTCCTTTGTCCCCCACAATGCACATCATCATTCTCTCCCTTCTTTGTCCCTGCAATGTACATCATCATTCTCTCACTTCTTTGTCCCTGCAATGTACATCATTAATCTCTCACTTCTTTGTCCCGACAATGTACATCAGCATTCTCTCTCTTCTTTGTCCCCACAATGTACATCATCATTCTGTCACTTCTTTGTCCCCACAATGTGCATCATCATTCTCTCACTCCCTTGTCCCCACAATGTACATCATCATTCTCTCACTCCTTTGTCACCACAATGTACATCATCATTCTCTCACTTCTTTGTCCCGACAATGTACATCATCATTCTCTCATTCCTTTGTCACCACAATATACATTATCATTCTCTCACTCCTTTGTCACCACAATGTACATCATCATTCTCTCACTTCTTTGTCCCGACAATGTGCATCATCATTCTCTCACTCCCTTGTCCCCACAATGTACATCATCATTCTCTCACTCCCTTGTCCCCACAATGTACATCATCATTCTCTCACTCCTTTGTCACCACAATGTACATCATCATTCTCTCACTTCTTTGTCCCGACAATGTACATCATCATTCTCTCATTCCTTTGTCACCACAATGTACATCATCATTCTCTCACTTCTTTGTCCCCCCCCCCCCACACACACAATGTACATCATCAATCTCTCACTTCTTGCCCCCACCTTGTACATAATCTTTCTCTCTGTTCTTTGTCCCCATAATGCCCACCATCTTTCTCTCACCTCATTGTCCCCACACTGTACATAATCATTCTCTCTTCTTTGTCCCCCACAATTTACATCATCATTCTCTCTCTTCTTTGTCACCCACAATGCACACCATCATTCTCTCACTTCGCTGTTCCCGCAATATACATCATCATTCTCTCTCTTCTTTGTCCCCCACAACGCACACCATCATTCTTTCAATTCGTTGTCCCCACAATGTACATCATCATTCTTTCACTTCTTTGCCCCCACAACGTACATCATCATTCGCTCACATTTTTGTCCACCACAATGTACACAATCATTCTCTCTCTTCTTTGTCCCCACAATATACATTATCAACCTATCTCTTCCTTGTCCCCACAATGTGCATGATCACTGTCTCACTTCTTTGTCCCTACAATGTACATCATTATGCTGTCTCTTATTTGCCACCACAATGTACACCATCATTCTCTTTCTTCGTTGTCCCCACAATGTACATCATTTTTCTTTCTCTTCTTTGTCCACCACAATATGCGTCATCATTCTCTCTCTTCTTTGTCCCCAAAATGTACATCATTATTCTCTCTCTTCTTTGTCCCTGCAATGTACATCATTATTCTTTCACTTCTTTGTCCGCACAATGTACATCATCATTCTCTCTCTTCTTTGTCCCTACAATGTACGTCATCATCCCCTCGCTTCTTTTTTCCACAATGTGCATTCATCGTTCTCTCAACTCTTAGCCCCACAATCGACGTCACACGCAGTCCCTCTCTCTCCCTCCAGATATCGGCATGGTATCGGTCCGGCATCGGCCCAGTAAGCTGCGTTATCTTGCCTATGTCTGTATTTTCGAATTCGCAAAGGGAAGTCATTATCTTAAATTTCCCACGAGACTCACGGAGTGACGGCATTGAGTGAATGATTTCTGGTGGTATGATGCCATCGTGTGATTAGTATTTTGCTTTTGATCATTAATAGCTGACAACCGCTCATTCAATCACCATCATTGTTGATGACATACAAGAGCAATACTAGCATTTGACAAACTGGAACGTGTTACTCCGTTAGTTTCACTTGCTGCATTAGTCAGCAACAACTGTCAATCGAACTCACCTTTCCAGAGTATCCACCCATCATATGCTGTCATAATGAACTGCGTGATGTGTACAATGACATCATAATGAATGATGTCATGAATGACGTCGATAAGTACGTCACGAAAGCATATTTGAAGACGGTGTATGCGTTGTTGTACAAATTGTTTGCTTTTACTATTTAATAAATATTATGTTGAATATTTTGAAACTAATTTGACTGGACAGCACCCAGTCAAATTAGTTACAAAATATTCAACAGCTTCCCTGTATAGTTTTTCAGGAAATTGACAGCAAAGGCATTTGGGGATCGATCAATCCCAACACGGCGAGGTGTGGGTGGAGCTTAGCTAGTGATGGGTGGGGCATAGCTAAAAATGGAAAGGTTCATTGCTCAAAACATCGTCAGAATATGTTACTACATCGAAAGTCATGCTGATTGTGTTGAGAACGATTTGGTTAACAGTTGTTGCAGCAACAATTTTCAGTCAAATCGCTTTCAAAAATTCAAATAGTGCCATCTGATTTTCACCTAATTATTTAGCAAATAATTTGAAGGAAAATTGTTGTTGCTATCGCCAACGACAGTTATCAGTCAAATCGTTATAAAAGGTATGTAGCCTAGTACGTTTCGTATCTATCGTAAGAAATACACAATTAGAATCGAACTAGCCTATTAGATATGGATACGCTTATTACCCGCTATATAGGTAAATCCGCTCACCTCGAAGGTCAACAATAGACTGACTAACATTAGCGTTATGGGAATGGCTTCATACTTGGCTTCATGCGACAGCGAGAAATAGAAGTATAAAGGCGGTTACAAATATCAAAATAAAATGGCGGCTCAGAAGACGATTGTCACGGAAATTTTCAAATATTTTCCTAATCTTATTGCTTCATGATAACTTTAAATAAGGATGACACCGTAAAGACTAAGAATACGCTTAAGCAAACGCATTTACAAGCGTAGCTGTTTACAAAGCTCTTGACTTCACGGAAAAAATATCGATTGCTAATTAGCCCTACATACTATCTTCAGTCTACGTAGGGCTATGTCATTTCTATCAGCAAATTCTAAAACAGTGCTTCCTAAATCTGAGCGCGGTTTCGTTCAAAATCTAATGGAGCTAGTTAGTATAGCATAATTCCATCAAATTTGGCCAATTCATTGGTCAGTATAGATAATAACAACAAAATAACATCCAAGTAAACATCAGTAATTAACTGACGAGACTGATAATGTATTTAAGTGAAGTCTGACAATATCTGGAATAATTACAAACGACTAACAAGTCACATTGATGAGAATAATATGTGCAGAACTAATTCACCTTTCCAGAGTATCCATCCATCGTCAGAGCTCGTGTGACGTCATAATGAGCTCATCGCGTGTATGATGACGTCATAATCATTACTTCACAAAGGGTTCCATATAGACCGTCACCAAATCTCAAATGGTCCGACACGTTGTATAAAGTGTATGTCTTTGTAATTCTTTGCTATTTAATGAACATACTGTTGAATATTTTGAAACTAATTTGACTGGGCGCTCTTGCTGCCTTTGACACCCAGTCAAATTGGTTTCTAAATATTCAACAGCTTATCTGTGTAGTTTTTTGGAAATTGATAGTCAGGGTGTTCAGAGATCGATCGATCCCAACACGAGGGAGGTGTGGGTGGAGCTTAGCTAGAGATGGGCGGGGCATAGCGAAAACCGGAAAGGTCCATTACTACACTACTTATAAGATGGTACACCGATATACATCAGAGAGTGGGCTTACTGCTAAATTTAACACAGTGCCGTATTCTCATTTCGGTCCTAAGATAAGTGCAGCAACGACAGCAGAGTCAACTTCCAGCACAGCAGCACAATGGCGAGCTTTTGTGTATATATCTGTCTAAGGAATGAATGAATATAGTTTTAGCTATGCCCCGCCCATCTTTAGCTAAGCTCCACCCACGCTTTACCCGTGTGGAGGTCAAATTAGTTTCAAATTATTCAACAGAATGTTTATTATTCGTACAACTTGACCGACTATTACGCGTTTATGATGGTTTATTCACGATATTCATGACGTGTTTGATTATGACGCCAGCCTACATGTAACGTAGTTGTTTATGACGTCATATCATTGACTGAGAGACTTGATTCTTCTATTGGATATTGCATCAGCATATGAACAGACGGGCGCAGACTGATATGATAAACAGTTATCTGGGTAAATACTTGTTGCTGGCACAAGATGCATGGCGGATAATTGAAATGTGATTCAAGGACATGACTTACTATACGTCGCTATCAAGCTCTGTGATGTTTGGGGCATATTTATGAACACTCTATCTATATTGTTCATTCAGAAGCTGGATCATTATTAAATAGAAACATGAACTCCTCAAACCAGACAGGATCACAAACTTATGATTTCTCAGCAGGATTTACGGTGGAATATGTTTATAGACTAATTATAGTTGTTGTATCCGGGATTGGGAACCCGTTGGTCGCAATCACTGTATATAAACGAAGGGAATTGCATACATTTTCGTGGTATTTAGTGGTAAATCTCGCTATGGCCGATGTACTACAAACAATTATTTTGAATAGCATCGACTTTCTCTCAAATGTGCTTGAAGTTCACTTGCCCACCGTCCTAGTTTGTCCTATTAGAGGCTACATGGAGCAAACACTTTCAATGGCGGAGCTGTATATTTTAATGACTATTAGCATTGACCGTTATTTGGGATGCGTCAGACCACTTGATTACTTCCGGATTGTTACACCTAAGCGTTTCCGGCTAGTGGTCTCATTCTGCTGGCTCCTTGCAATATCGCTGGCTGTTCTGCCATTAACTGGTTTAGGAGCCTATGCGTATTTTAGACATCTGGGACTTTGCACATTGAAATACTCTTTAGAATACAAGTTCTTAATAGGATTTACATTATCGAATGTATTGTGTTACTATTCAACTATATTAATAATTTGTATCTGTTATGGTCAGATAATACGCGTGAGCAAACGCGTACAACCCGTCTGGACAATGAATGAACAGGGTCATCTTACCATTGGTGCACAAAGGACGAGAAAATCTTTGAAAACAATGTTCATTGTAACTGGTATTTTCATGCTAACTTACATTGTTTATGCTGTTGCAAAATTGTGTGTATTGGTTATCGAAGGTGGTTATCAGTTACATAAGCTACAGATATTTGATAGGATTGCTTATCTGTTTTTCGCTATTAATTACTGCGCAAATCCTCTTGTTTATGGAATCTACAATACAGAATTCCGACACGAGCTCTTCAAGATGCTTAGAAGAGCATGAAATGGAATATGGTGCCAAGACAATAACTTTAAAACGTGTATATTGGACCTATTATCTTTGTGTATTATTAGCTCACCTTCAGGCCAGGTGAGATTATGCCGTGGCGACCGTCCGTCGTGTGTCCGTCCGTCCGTCAACTTTTCCTTTAAACGACTTCTTCTCAAGAACTTCTGGGCCAAGTTCAATTATATTTGGCAGGAAACATCCGTAGGGCATATGGATCCAAGTTTGTCAAATGGAGCCAATCGGCCGATTTGGCCGGCGGCCATCTTAGATTTCGGTAGATTTTAAGAAACGTCTTTAAAAATCTTCTTCTCAGAAACCACTTGAGGAATCGATTAAAAACTTATGAAACATCATCTAGGGAAAGAGATAAGCCAAGTTTGTTCAAGAAGACTTGATTGACCAAATGTTTCGGTGGCCATCTTGAATGACCTAGTTTTCCCAAAAACGACTTCTCCAGACCCGCTGAAGGGATCAGGCCGAAATTTGGGAGATATGATCAGGGACTAAGGGCTATTAAAGTTTGTTCAAGGGAAGTTAATCTGTCAAAAACATGGCCGGCGTGGGCCAATCAAAATGTAGAATGTTTGGCGGCCATATTTGATTTTTTTATTTGATGGATTTTGAGGCCGAAATTGGTTCTATATATGGTTTTGGGTATTCTGAGCTCAAATTTGGCATTTTCGAAACTGTCGGATAAACAGTTTGGCGGCCATAATTATATATGGCAGGAAGCATCCTTAGGGCATAGGGATCCAAGTTTGTTCAAATGAAGCCGATCGGCTAATTTGGCTGGCGGCCATCTTGGATTTCGGCCGATTTTAAGAAATGTCTTTAAAAATCGTCTCCGAAATCGCTTGGGGAATCGATTCAAAACTTATGAAACCTCATCTAGGGAAAGGTGTAAGCCAAGTTTGCTCAAGACGACTTGATTGACAGAATGGTTCGGCCACCATCTTGGCTGATCTAGTTTTCCTGAAAACGAATTCTGCAGAACCACTGAAGGGATCAGACAGAAATTTGGGAGATATGATCAGGGACTAAGGGCCATTAAAGTTTGTTCAAGGGAAGTTGCTCCGTAAAAAAAAAAACCCGCCGTGGGCCAATCAAAATGTAGCCTGTTTGGCGGCCATATTTGATTTTTTTATTTGATGGATTTTGATGCCAAAATTGGTTCTGTATATGTTTTTGGGTATTCTGAGCTCAAATTTGCAATTTTCGAAATTGTCGGATAAACAGTTTGACGGCCATCTTGGATAATTTTCTCGTCAAAAGCTCCCATGCTAAAGCAATGGGATATTTGAAATGTCTTCTCCAGAACAACTAGGCCGATTTCAATTGTGTTTGGCAGGCAGCATCCTTTAGGGCATAGGGATCCAAGTTTGTTCAAATGAACCTGATCGGCCAATTTGCTCGGTGACCATTTTGGATTTCGGCCGATTTTAGGAAATGTCTTTAAAAATCTTCTCCGAAACCGCTTGGGGAATCTTCATCTATACCTTGATTGACCAAATGGTTCGGCGACCATCTTGGATGACCTAGTTTTCCCAAAACGACTCCTCCAGAACCGCTGAAGGGATCAGGCCAAAATTTGGGCTATTAAGATTTGTTCAAAGGAAGTTGATCCATAAAAAAAACATGGGCTCTGTGGGCCAATCAAAATGTACTGTGTAGCACTTGCAAAAATGTCCACAAACTCATTTAAAACACTGCTAAACCACCCACCAACAATTTTGACAAAATTGTATGGTGCTCCAGGTGAGCGACACACGCCCCTTGGGCCTCTTGTTATTACTATTGTTTTCGTTCTTTTTTCTTTTTTTTTATTATTCCGTGCTTTTATTTGTTCGCGAATAGCGCAAAGACAAAAATGCCGACGAAATTCAAGCTTTGCATGGCAAGAGGGCCTTATTACAGCAAACCTTTTACGTGTTAATGAATATGATTTTCAAGATAGGTTGGTGTTCACTTGGATTTCCGGAAGATTTTCCCGCGTTTTAAAAAATCTTCTCCAGAACCTGTGAAGGGAATGAGCTGAAATTTGGTGAAAATCATCGGAGAGTGGGTCTCATGAAAGTTTGTTCAAGAGAAGTCGATAGCTCGAAAAACACGGATTTGCCTATGGGGCAATCTGAATCAAACCGTCTGGCGGAAATATTAAATTTTTTATTTGATGGAATTTTAAGCCCAAATTGGTCATGTATAGGTTTTGGGGGTCGAGAAATCCAAATCTGGCATTTTCGAATTTGTCGGATTAACGGTTTGGCCGCCATCTTAGATTCATTTCCCAACAAAATCTCCCATAGTAAACCAATGGGAAAATTAATATTCCGCCTTTATTTTTGTTTGCGGATAGCGCGAAGACAAAAATGCCGGTGAAATTCAAGCTTGGCATGGCAAGAGGGTCTTATTAGGGCAAACTTTTTCCGTGTGAATAGATATGATTTTCTAGATTGGTTGGTGGCCATCTTGGATTTTCCAGCATTTTTAAAAATCTTCTCTAGAACCACTGAACGGAATAAGGTGAAATTTGGTCAGAAGCAGCGGAGTGGGTACCTATAAAGTTTGTTCAAGAGAAGTTAATAGCTCGAAAAACATGGAATTCCGTATGGACCAATCAGCATCAAGCTTTCTGGCGGCCATGTTGAATTTTTTATTTATTGGATTTTGATGCACAAATTGGGCCTATATGGGTTTTTGGGGTCGAGAAATCCAAATCTGGCATTTTCGAATTTGTTCGATCGGCGGTTTGGCTGCCCTCTTGGATTCGTTTCCCGCCGAATTCCCCAGAGTAAAGCAATTGGAAAGATAAAATGCCTTCTCGGAAACCACTGGGTGGATTTCAATTATATTTTGCAGGAAACATTGTTAGGTAATAGAAATTTGATTTTGTTCAAACAATGCTGGTCGGCCTATTAGCCAGGCGGCCATTTCGGATTTTGTAGTATATCGGGAAACGTTTTTAAAAATCTTCTCCTCGGAAACCACTTGGCGGATTGATTCAAAACTCATGAAATATCATCTAGGCCATTGGTTGAACCAAGTTTCTTCAAGGGAATTTGATTGGCCAAAAACTTGGGTGGCCATCTTGAATGACATAGTTTTCGTGAAAATGACGTCTTCTCCTGAACCACTGAAAGGATCGGGTCGAAATTTGGTTGCTATGATTAGGGACTCAGGGTCATTACAGGTTGTTCAAGGGAAATCAATATGTCAAAAACTATGGCCGCCATCGACCAATTAAAATTCAGCACGATTGGCGCCCATTTTGAATTTTTTTATTTGTTGAAATTTTAAGCCGAAATTGGTTTCACATAGGTTTTTGGGTCTTCTGATTCCATTTTGCAATTTTCAATACTGTCGGACGAACGGTTTGGCGGCCATCTTGGATCGTTTGCCTGCCAAATTCCCCCATAGTAAAGCAATTGGAAATTTTAAATTCCTTCTCCTCGAAAACCACTGGATGGATTTCAATTATATTTTGCAGAAAGCATCTGATTTTGTTCAAACAATGCTGGTCGGCCTATCAGGGCAGCGGTCATTTTGGATTTTGTAGTATTTCGTGAAACGTATTTAAAAATCTTTTCCTCCGAAAGCACTCGGCCTATTGATTCAAAACTCATGAAATATCATCTAGGGCATCCGCTGAACCAAGGTTTGTTCAAGGGTATTTGATTTGCCAAAAACTTTGGTGGCCATCTTGAATGGCCTAGTTTTCGTGAAAACGAGTTCTCCAGAATCACTGAACGGATCGGGCCGAAATTTGGCTGGTACGATTAGGGACTGAGGGGCATTAAAGGTTGTTCAAGAGAAATTGTTATGTTAAAAAAATGGCCGCCATCGACTAATCAAAATTCAGCATTTAGAATTTTTTTATTTGTGGAAATTTGAAGCCGAAGTTGGTTTTACATAGGTTTTTGGGTCTTCTGATTCCAAATTTGCCATTTTCAATACTATCGGACGAATGGTTTGACCGCCATCTTGGATCGTTATCCCGCCAAAATTGCCAATGCTAAAGCAATTGGAGAATTGAAATGTCTTCTTCTCAAGAAGAACTGAGCCGATTTCATTTATATTATTTTTACTGCCATTGTTGACACACGATTGTTTGTTTTTCAAAACCGCATTCAATGATGGGTAGACTGGGCGGATAACGAAGATTCCTACTATAACCTTCTCACATAATTCGATAACATTGACAGCATTAATCCAACTTGATCAAATCTAAGAGGCTATTTAGGCTCTAAGCCACCTCTAAGAGCTGGGTCAGATAAGGTTCTCGTCTTAGCGACCGGGATGCTAGTCACTTGCCCCTCCGCTAATAACACTTGTAATAATAGGGTTTTATATATTTCTTCCGCAATTCATTGTACATTGGGAATATAATTAAGAAATGATATTCGTCCTCTATATCATCACATGTCTGATATTTTCGCTCTTCTAGTAGTATTGCAATCGGTCGGTGCCACCTTGCTGTTTCAATATATAGTAGGCCTACGTGCAGGCCGCTACGTCATTTGCTAAGAGCACATCGATGTTTTGCAATCCTTACTTTATTTAAATATATCTTATAACCTAAATCGTCTGAAAGATATCTGTAAAATCTTGTGTTGTTGCCCTTCTCCAAATGTTCCCTCCATTCCTGAGTACAAATATCGCAAGCTCGCTTCTTTTATTCTAAAACAAATTGATCTTTATTGACACTTAATCCCAGCCACTCCCATTTATTATTAAAACCTTTCGAGCATAACATATATCTAATTGACTTCACCTAGTCTTTACAATCATTATTATTAGACCAATCGCTGTATAGCGCAGTGTATATGTGTTTTGCTAGTCTATGTGGAGGCATATCTCTAATTTTAAACCAATGCGTTAAAATTCAAATTTTCCTCGCGTTTCTTATTAGTATCCTTCCCAGTTCCCCATAAACCATACAATTTGGTGTTGTCTGTTTAATATGAAGTAATTGCTTACAAACGCAGAGGTGGCATTTTTCAACATCATACGCTTCGGAACAAATTCTGGAACTATGAATGGCAAGCAAACCACAGATTAGACTTCAATCAAATGTAAGACTAAAACTGGGTTATCGTAGGATTCGCCAAACTTGTTCTTGCTCTAGTATGTGTACATAGGTGGGTGTTTGCATGTGCGTTTATTGCGTGCGTTTCTCATGTATACGCGTTCTTGCTTGCGCGCATAGCGCATGTACCAAAATTGGCATAACTGGCGTAAAGTCCGGCGTGTCCGCTGCCACGCTAACTACAATATCTGGGTTGCCTTAGATTTTCGTTAATATGGATTTAGGTCCAATGCTACAATGAATGCGCTAACGGTTTGACAATTCTCGCCACTATATGGCCAAGTAACATCCTAGGATGAAATTTAGTGCTGAAACTCCTCGAATGTTACCATTTTAAATTTATATTTAAAGTGGTATTGTTCTTGTTGATTCGTGAACCACGCTGCGGTAATGTCAGTCAACGCGTTTCCCTCAAAATCCCAACCGTATGCACATCGAAGATACCAGTGCTAATATTCGTCTTCCAATGTTCAGGATTATGTTTTCCTAAAAACGTATGCAAATAAACATCTTTATATGATAAAGCAAGTTACTGGGACAATAATAGACCAATAAGGCCTGGTATTGGTCAAATACTGGGCCAGTAACCGGCGTTATCGGAGTATGTATATAGGTAACCAACATTTTGTTGGTACTCTTATCTTATCCCTTAAACTCTCAAATTTGTTCAAGAAAATTTAAATTTTCTTTTAGAAAATGTCAATTTGCAGACCAAGAGAAGACTATTTTTTAGAAAATTTGCCACTGGAATGACAGGCTTGGTTATCGAGCCAGTCATTCCAGTTGTAAATTTTCAAAAATAGTCTTCTCTTGGTCGGCAAGGAAGGATGGCGTCTGTACGAGCTGGTCAAGATACTTAACTTCCGAGGGTTAATCGATAAACTACCGTTCAGTGAGGATCCAGCAGAGACTAGACGCCGGTGTACGGAGGTGTTTGAGGAGGTCTTCAGTGATAGTCGAATGAATGAAGGCCGTCTGTTCGTCTGTTTAGAGTTCGCCCAGGCCGTGCGTGACTGGACGGGAGTGGACGTCAGTGATAAAATCAGCCAGGCCGTGCGTGACAGGACGGGAGTGGACGTCAGTGATGAAATTAACCGTCTTTCTTGAGGAACTCTACTATCAGCCTGGTGGATATTACCATGAGCCCCCTCAACTACTCGAGGCTGCACGTCGCAAGGGCAACAACTTCACATTGGAGACAGTTAGCCAGTGGCTTAGCCACCAGGCGATGTGGCAGATATACAGACCTCGTCCACGGCACATCAGGCATGCCCATTTCGATGAAACTGTCCCGAACAGAGTTCACCAGGCAGATGTTCTATTCCTTCCACACGACTCTGTTGGTCGTAAGACCTACAAGTATGCCCTAACCATCGTCAATGTCGCCAGCATGTACAAGGCTGCAGCACCGCTTACAGACAAGTCAGCTGGCCAGGTGGCCCAGGCATTCCAGGGTGTCTGCGAGGCCTCAGAAAATCCCGTCCAGTGATGAGTGTAAGGAGCTCAGAGGTGAGACTGCAGCCCTCATGCGGAAACACAGTGTGGCAGTTAGGCGAGGCGAGGTAGGGCATCACCATGCCCAGGCTATCATTGAGTGGTAGAATCGGACACTGGCAGAGAGACTGCTCCCACACCAATACACCCAGGAAATGGCTGTGCCGAGTGAACATTCTAGAGTAAAGGTGAGAGGGCTGCCTGCTGTGATGGAGAGATCCAATACCAAGGTTACTAGGCTAATCGGGAAGAAGCCGGTAGAGGCTATCAGACACTCTGCTGTTGCCAGTCACAGCTCTAGAGGATCGAACAAAGGAGAGGAGTGCCTACCACCTGATGCTCTGTTTCGGTACCTGTATGAGCCTGGTGAGATGGAAGGTGGTCGACGGCATGCAACAGATCCTAACTGGTCGATAGATGTTCACAGGCTTGACAGGTATGTGGAGGCGGAGGGGCGGCCTACACTGTACTACCTGGCATGCCAGCACGGAGTGCCTAGGTGACCATTTGTCGTAGAAGAGCTTCAGCTAGTCCTTGCAGACACACAGCTACCACCCCCTAGGGTGCTAACATGATACTCGATGGGCTCGGTATGGACACCATCTGACAGCACATGGCGCTTATCATAGTAAGCGGAGAGTCCAAGTTTTTCCTGCTCATACGTCACCATACCCTGGTTGCGCATGCGTAGGCCTCAGTTTTTAGCTCTGTCCACCCCGCCATGTAGGACGCTGTAGAACCTCTGCCAAGGGACCTCATTCTGCCGCTTTGACATTCCCTTAGCCGAGCACTTACTTGCAGCTGTGCTCTACACATAGTAGCATTTGGAGCAGAGAGCGATACCACGAGAGCCTTCGAACTCGAGCTTGAACAGTCCCGGAGTCTATCCAGACCATTTGTTCCAAGCTAGCCAGTCCCGCTTATGAGCCTGGTTCTCTGCTCGCATCTCAGGGCGAATGACATCGTCGAGGTTGGAGCCTGTTATAGCAATATACGCAGTCAGTGTCCATCTGCAGGTACTCAAAGCTGTCACGAGCTACGTAGCGATCGAGGAAGTCGTAGTAGAACTCCAGCATTCGCAGCTTCGTGAGCTTATAAACGGCTATCCCCACCTGGAAGGGCCTTCGAATAGGGATTCTCGGCTTGCGACTCCGGAGCTCATATGACTCACCGATCTCCTCGAGATCTTCGAACCATCCACTACTCAGGGCCTTGTCCACAACGCGTTCATCCTTCGTGAAGCTGGTGTTGCTATGGCGTTCTAGGGCCTCGATGAGCTTCCTGTAGGCACTGTTGCCGATGAGTTTGAAGAGATCTGCCAATAGTGCTTTGCTCTTATCTACATCTCCCGAGTGGCGGGCCTTCGTAACATTCTCCATGAACCACTCGAATGGGCGCT
Source organism: Chaetoderma sp. LZ-2023a (assembly GCA_034401795.1). NCBI lineage: Eukaryota > Metazoa > Mollusca > Caudofoveata > Chaetodermatida > Chaetodermatidae > Chaetoderma > Chaetoderma sp. LZ-2023a. The sequence continues at coordinate 82,816,283 of CM067366.1, forward strand.
TGGCCCCATAGTCTATGGTGCGGTATACACCAGTGATCTCCAGGCCATGGGTTATATACCACTTGAGTGTCGTTGCGTACAGCAGCCGCTTCTTGCCAGAGAGGGCACCGACCAGCTTCTGGGTGGTGGGTCGCTTCCGCCCTGTACGCTCTAGATATGCCTGCATCTCAGAAGAGACGGCCTCTACCGGGATCTCACGGTTATAGAAGAGCGGGGGCATTTCCTAGAACTTTGCCCACAGAGCCTTAGGGACCTCTATATCCACCTCAGCAAATCCAAACCAGCGGTCTTCTAGGAGCTCCTCCTTAAAGCTGGCTACACCACTGGGACCGGACCAACGGCACACTGTCTCCTTACCACAGGGCATCTCTTTGGCCATCGTTGACAGGTACAGAGCATTTGCGTCGTAGCCGAGTAGATGTTGGCAGACACTGACCGATGCGTGTCACACCTGCCTCGTGGTATCTGGTGAACACGATGCTGGGCCCTCCAACAACCGCGTCCTTCAGCATCTCGTAGGCCTTGCCCGGAGAGTAGAGGCTAACATCCGGCATGTGCTGAGCGGTTCCACGTAGGAGGTAATGCAGTGATACACCTGGGAGAGACACCGCATCTTTAAGATTGTCTATTTCTCGTTCTGTGTAGAACTCCCGCATCCGCTCTAGGGCTTCGATGAATGGACTGACGTCCTGGTTGTTGTAGTATCGCAGCCAGTCACGAATGTCCGCATTCCATGCTCGCTGAACATCTGATTACATTGTTCCCACTCTGATCGCGTAAAGAGGTAGCCACCCTTGAGCTTAGATGTCCATGCTGAGTAGTCAGGAAGCCCTGGATAGTTGAGCTTCTCGTGTGTCAAGCCATTCATACGGGAACCAGCTCTTCTGCTGTGTACACCCATAAACTTTGACCCATACCTCGTACGAGACTCCTGGGCTGAGGTAGTTCAGCACATCGAGAAACCGTAGCTCAGGTGTTACGAGGAACATGGTCTGACTAGCCTTCTTGGCGACTTTTACTGTACCTATACTGTCAGTCAGCTCATCAACAAAGTACTTCTTGATGAGGTTCAGGTCATACCGCCCAGAGTTGAACCCCAGTACAGGCACTTGGTCACACCACTCATTGATCAGTCGCTGCTGTCGCTTTGGGAGCTTGTCCAGGTCTGTCGGTATGTACTGTGCCCTAACCCTTGTACGGATTAGATATGATCACCGTTGGATCTCCAGCATGAACTTTCTGATCAGTTCTTTGGGGTCACGCTTGCAGAGGTGAGTGGGCTCACTCGTGGCACCCCCTAAGGAGCAGGCAACTGACACGGAGATAGGTATGTGAGTACTCTCGATCGTGAGAGTTTCTGTAGGATGAGTCTTGATACCATCTAGGAGTGCATCGAAGTCGTAAACTATGAAGTGTAGGTATGGGACAGTCCGAACTCGTTTAGGGACGCTTGGACCGCATTTTATACAGCACTCCCACTATACCACAAGCGTGCATCCAGACGCTCTCAGCTTCTTCTCTCTCAGGACTGTCTTGCGGTGCCTTTATTCGGCATCCTCACCTCGCTGGTGTTGTGGACACACGTGCCAGACACAGCCATGGAACTGGTAAACGGTGTTGGTGGTCGGATAATAACCATCTACGGGAGCATGCTCTTGATCTCGTTGATCTGTGCCGAGATTGCAACGTCGATGTACCTCCCAGCAGCGGACAACAGAAGTACACCCGGGAGATCTCCCCGGACATCGGCCACAATGCCCGGTTGCTATGCTTCAGCTCCAAGTGTGGACCTGCCCTGCTCGAAACCATATACAACAGCCTAACCCTCAAGGAGACCAAAGGGGACTTTATCGCAGGTGTACAGAGTGCAGCTGATTTGTACCGCTTCATATTCAGCAACAAGGAGACAGTTGAGCTGTCACACTTCAAGCCCTCTCTGGAAAAGGTGCAGACCTTCACCTACAAGCTGAATCCAGCCAGGAAACTATCCTGCTCTACGCGTCATCGCTGACAGACTGTCGGCAGCAAGTTTTTTCATTCATCAGAAGGCTGAGGAACTTCGTCCATCTCCGCTATTTCGTCAGATGCTTGAGGACCTTCGTCAGAAGCTGGAGTAACTTTGTCAGAAGCTTGAGGAACTTCGTCAGTTTCGTCAGAAGCCTGTCGCTGAAACTCTATCCACTGAGGGTCAGATGGTAGGACTCTCTTCTTCTGGAACTTCTCACGGAAGATCCACTTTGTCCATGCACGACGAGCATCTGACTTGCGAGCGGATTTGGTGAGGTAGTCCTGGTCGTTATCTGGGAATTTCAGAAATGCTGGCAGATTACTTTCGTTGAAGATGTGCTCAACAGCCTCCTTGCGGCCAACAATGAGCCCCTCCTGAGTACCTTCTGCATGACCAGTGTCGTGGCTCTCCGCTACAGCGGGACTGACCTCCTCCCTGAAGTAGTCATTTGCTCCAGACTGGAAGCTATCCAGCATATCTCGCTCTTCCTGGCTTTGGAGGCTAAATACGGCAGCCCACTTCCCGACCGTTAGTAGATCCTTGGGATCGAGCCTCGCTCTTTGGACCTCGGACCCTGTCACAGTGGGACAGTGCACGCCGTGGCTGTCGTGCTGACTGTCGTGCCTGGAGAACTTTACCAAACATGGCGGCCGTTTAAAAACCTATATATCAAGACCTTAAACATGCTGCAGTATGTGCAACATCCAGATGGGGCCATTGAACCCGCGACATCGCACCGCACTGATTCACGGACGTATTCGACCCAGTATGCCGGATGCACCTGGTGATGTTGCTGAAGTAGGTGACTGTCTTCTGGTCCATTGCAGGGTCATCGATAACTAGAACAAGTGGTTCTATCAGTCGGGCTGCCAGCAGATTCTCCATCAGTGCTTGCAGGTTCTGCGTCTTGGTGATTGGGCCATTGTACCATTGATCATTACTGTCAACCGCCTCAACGGCGGCGTCAGCCCACAGAAGGATGTATTGAGAGTGTAGATGTTCGGCCAGGAGAGCCCGCAGCAAGATGTTTTCCCCGTGTCCTGACGGGGAAATGATCAGCACCAACTGGCCAGCATCGGCCGGCCTACTGTCGAATGGTACAGACATGGATCATGGTTAGCACTTGGTCAACGGTAGCCTCGTCTATATCTGTGAGACTAAACAGCAGTAATTCCTGCACCAGCTCTTTCGCCTGCAGAGCGGGGAATCCTGATGGTGCCTACCTTGAGATTCTCTGCATCCTGTTGGAATGAGCTCCGTGGTTGCAGGAGATCCTTAACCAGGTCTTGTGCATAGGACTCAGCCATAACCTTGATGGCTCCAGCCTCATCGACTCCAAGCATACCTCGCATCGTCGCCCTGTCCTTGATACCCATCCCCTTGTATACAGTCTTGGCCTTGTTAATGGCCGATTGTCCTACCTACTGTGTTCCCGATGAGATCTCGGGCTAGGATGGTACCGCGGATCTCCTGCGGGTCTCCCTTCTCATCGAAGTCTAGGGGCAACAGTGTCCTCTGAACCGAGGCGTTCCTCGACCAAGTGAGCAGGATCGCCTAGCTCTTTGCTTTCTAGGTCTGTCATAGTGCTATATACACGGCTTAAACCTACTAGTCATACCCCCAGTGAAATAGTTGGGCAAGGGAATAGGTAGCAGTGCTCAGGGTACTGGCCATCTGCAGGGGCACGCCTTGTGGGCGGTCCACCATTACCCGACATTGGCAATCCTCAGTCCGTGTGCTCGACTATGGACTACACACTGCCCTCCGGCACACGATGCCTCATATGCTGCAGGGGTCTCATGATCCATCTCTCACTATTCAGAGTGGTTAAAAGTAGGAGACGATGATCTCAGCCAATGCACTCGTTGCTAGCCATAGAACCCCAGCCTCCATTAGTGTAACACGTTCACCCAGGATCTTGGCGGCGGCAGTGGAGGCGGCACCGCTGATGGCGATCTTTGGGATGGGGTTATTCCGAGACAGTGTTCGGCCACCCCACTCAACACTGTAGCGAGGACAGCCGCAGAGGCGGCAGGAAGAACCTCATTTCCACCTGTCATCTTCACCACGGCCACATTCGGTGCCACATTACTGGCGATATGGACTGCCAGGGGCTTAGCCTGTGTCAGGCTTCTGGGTTTTGGTTTGCAGCAGGTTCTCCAACTTCTGAAGACTCGCCTGACTCTCGGGCAGTTGCTTCACGATCTGTACCGTTGACGTCATTGTTTAAGCACTGAGTATACAACGCAGTTAAACGCCTGCGTTCCATGTCGAGTGAGCTAATAAGATCTGCATCTGCCAGGTGTCCGGGTTGGTACTCAGGAATATTCATCTCTCTATTGAGACATCTTAAACATGTCCGGGTTCACGCTATGCGAGAAGTACTATGAGGTCTTCCGGAGGGAGTTGAATGACTACAAGAAGACACCAGATGAGCTCGCTCAGCTCTCCGGTGCTGACCTGACAGAGGAACTGACAGCTGTGAAGCTCTATCTAGGATTTGGTAAGGGGCAGATCTGCTTCCTCGAATACCTTATCATGGGCGGGAGTATCGTCGAGCAGCTCCTGCGAGCTAAAGGTTTCTACAAGGATTGGGAGTATCTGTCAGATGTGTTCCAGCAGTTGCAGACCTCCATGGCCTCACCTGACTCAGAGCTGAACAAGGCTCTGCGATACTACAAGCTGGAAAAAGGATGCGCTGTGGAACCATCCAGCCCTTGGATGTGCATGTTGGCAGCGTGTATAGGGGCTGTAGGGAAGGCCAAGCTGGTTCGGTGTCTTACCTTGGTCCCCACTGCTACTGTAGAGTTAGGATAGTCTTATAGATGATTTGCTAGCGGTGGAGTAGGCTGATCCTGAGCGCCATGATAGCTAGGCCAGACACCACTCGTAGAGCTAACATGGGAAGTGGTGTCGTGTCGACTGGCTGCAGTGTCGGGGTCGGAGCTGGCATGGGAAGCGTCGTGTCGACTGCCTGCAGTGTCAGGGTTGGAATGACTGTATGGCCCGTACTACGCGTAGGTGCATTGATATCAGTGTTGAAGCCGAAGTGGACACCGAGGGAACTCCCCTCGACTATCATGTTGTTATAGCCCCTGACTTGGCAGTCCTCGATGTCCACGATCATGTTACTCGGAATCAACCGTAGGTGTGGTGAAATAGCAGTCAAGTTTGCGACAGGCCTTCTGCAACCCCTGCTGGAACGTAGCAATAAGACTGCTGAGATCTGCCACGATGATCATATCTTCAACGAGACTGATGAACATTGCCTGGACCTCTGCTCCGCTGACACCATCTATGGAATGATGCAGCTGGGTCTGTGCTGTAAGGAGGCAGTAGCACAGTGCTTCCAGGGACTGGTCGATCCGAACGATCCCTGCTGGTGTGAGGCCTGAGGTGGTGTGTGGGACAAAGTACTTCCACACATCTGGATAGTCCTGCAGCAAGCCAGCGATGTGCATATTTTGCACCAGCGCTCCAGGGTCGGAGTCTGGATCGAACGAGAATGTCGCTGTCTTCCGACAGCCTACTCGTCGGGGTGTTTGATAGGGGAATCCTGAGTAGTCACGTCTCGGGTCACCGTACATAACCCCTAGGCCGCTGTTGTCCCCACCATGCCACCGATAGTCTGGGTGAGCACTGAACTCTCTCTGTAGGGTGCTGGCTGCTGAGACGCTATGACTGTTGAGCTGTGGTTCAATGTCGTTTGTATCAGGGAGGCTTGCACCCAGAGCATGGAGGATTCGTCGCACTGTGAAGTACACGTGGAATCTGAGACAGCTGGCAATGAGCACAGCTTCAGGAGTACCCGAATAGGAGTGAAGCATGGTGGAACTTATTCCACATCCTGCCGTGGCACACCACACGGCAAAGTTCAGCTGCTGATTCCAGTATGAGAGGCTTGGAGCAGCCATCCAAGTATGAGCTTGCTTCGCATCCTTGATGGTGATGGGGCGGTTGGTCAGCGGTCGTGGGTTGATGGAGAAGCTGGTTCGGGGCCGTCCATCCACTGTGATGGAGAACGGTGTTAGCTCTGGTATATCATCAAGTAGACCTCTCAGGCCAGTCAAGGGTGTACCCAGGAGGGGCGGTTGGCTCCGGATGACTGTCGTGAGGTTCAGTGGGAAGGCCATCTATACTGGTGTTCTTAAAGCTACCGTACAGGCAGCACACCATTTGTAGTCGTCTCGACTCCAGAGACCGCCGAGGTGACCCCGCCGTAACATCCCGTTTTTTAGCTCCTCCATATCAACCCGCCCGCTGGAGCCTTTGAGGTATTGCTGTCGCACTTTAGGTTTCTCTGTGTGGTACAGGGCTTGGACCTTCAATATATGGTGGTACTCTTCATCGGTGACCCGTTCATCCTCGAGAGCTTTGCTGACAGACTCGTCGATAGTTCGTAGCATACTCTGTGCCAGTGTCACGTACCTAGCATGCTTCTCCAGCCTCCTTGTGATCTGCCGCTGCCCCACCACCAAGCCCGTGGCCAAGACAGTGGCGGCTAGTGTCACGCCACCCCGCGGGATGGTGACGAGGGCACCCACCCCTGTAGCGAGTGGCCACAGCTGCCACACCAGCACTGGCTCCAATCACACCCGCAGCAGTGGTTGCACGCGCGAGTACGTTGTATGCTGTCTTATATCGCCTGCGCCTTCTGCTATACTTTTCTGCCTCATGGACGGGATTCTGCCTGATGGTATCTATCTGCTGGAGTCGCCAGCCGTGGATGGTACCGCCCTCGTCTGCAGTCAGGGAGGGGTATGGTTCTGGTTGCTTCCACCACTCTGATTTTGCCATACTATATCTGGAGCCTTAAACGGCATCACCTGCAGAATCTGCTCATGATTCATAGAAGGGTTCATTTTGAGAGCCTGGCGAACCATACCAGCTTTTGGTGTTGAGACAGACGTCTTTTAGACAGCGGTCATCCAGCACTATGCCGGGTGCCAGTAGCTTTCTGAGACGTGACATCTGGAACTTCACCTTATCACCAAGATAGTAGGTCCGCCGCTGGATGGCTTTCTTGGTCTTACACTTCTGTGCCATCTCCTCTTTCCACTGTATGACATCTGGCTCATCCTCGCCTGAGAAGACACCTGGCTCATCCTCGTCTGTGAAGACATCTGGCTCATCGTCGTCTGACAAACAAGAATCCTGCGCCCCGCTTACTCTCCTCCAGGAGGGCCTGCTAGTATTGGAAATTTTCAGTGTTCCTTCGCCTCCTTGCAAGGCTTGCGTTCTGTTGATACCAGTTCTCCTGCTGTAGTCGCTCTCCTTCTTGTTACAGTGCGAGCCCCTGTTCTTTTAAGGCCTTTATCTGTGCAGGGGTCATGAAGGGGCAAACCGCTTTCTTCATCATCTCGGCCAAGGTCAGATAATGCTGGTATGATATCATGTTGTCGTCAGGTCAATGAGTAATAAGTGTAAACTCCATATGGGCGTCTGATACCCCATCCGTGCTGGCATATATGTTAATGGAGGGGCTGTCAAACAGGTGATTTACAGGTGTGAACAGGCTAGGACTGATAGCTTTCCATAGGTTGCTGTTGGTAACTGGGAGATACTCTATCACGTCCTGGCCGACTTCTACTAGTGAGCTGCTGTGTGCACTACCCGGAACCTGATGTAGCACATCGGCGTGTATGTATGTTGTGGCCCGCTGGGGCACCTCGAAGAGGACCCATTCTACACAGTACTGTACCACCCGTCCCCCCTCCAGAGGGTGAGATTACGTTCTCACCACCGGAGAGCAGCAGTCGGACAATCGGCATAGTTATATTTCCTGTTTAAACCCCTTCTATAGCGTGCTATGGAACCCATATTTGCTCACTCGACTGGTCTTGCTGACCTGGCAGATGTGTATGCAGTTGATGATGCCAAGGTAGAAGAGAGCGATGGCAAGTCATTCGCCCTACAGTACGAAGCAAGCTCAAAGGCATTCTCCCTCCACCCCATTGACCTAAAGGATGTGTCGAAATGGTGCCTGGGCTGCAACATAGATGGCCACAAGATTGTATTTAGGTATGATTTCCCGAAGAGGAAGTACATCCTCGAGCCATTGATTGAGGTCTCGGATACAGAGGTGGCAGACATCAACACCCTAAATGACGACCTCAGCTTTCATCTGGTCAAACCCTATTCAAGTGGTGCCCCACCGATGATCCATGAGGGTCTTCCAGACCCTGGCAAACCTGCAGTTCATGTTTGAGAAGAATGAAGTGTGGTACTGCGCTGGACCTGGTGGTAACTGGCAAACATGGTTGCCACTATATAGACCTCCCGCAGTCATTGACATAGAGGTTACTCCCCTCTCCACTGTTGTGAAAAAGGATGGGAAAGTTCGAAATCGCTACAATCGGGGATCATCCTTCCTCACCTACATAGGTGAAGCTGTCTCCCTGACGAGGGTGGGTCACCAGATCGGGGTTACAGGTGGAAAGCTCCTGCTGTGTCGTCCATTCGATGGCCCAGAAGAAGCTGTTAACCTCCAGGAGGGCATCCTACGGGTAGATGGTGTGTCACATGTCACCAAAGCCAAGGGTGCTGTTAAACTGCTTCAGCGAGTCGGCCTCACTAGCCCGCAAATGACTCATATAGTCCTAGAGCTACGTTTCTTAGCCGGCGGCAAAGTGAAGCAGCTAGCCCCTGCCCCTGAGGGGATGAAGATCACTATCAAACCGGATGAAGCAGGGCTCGATATGGCACATATATTTCTCGAGGGGTTCACTCTGTTCAGTTTAACTCTTCATGTATAGACAGGATTCTCATCATACTGCTCATGCTGGCGTCTACAGCAGTGGCACAGGGCGCTGAGACTGCCATGATATTGGATGCTAAGTGGGCCCACTTCCAGGATGCCCCCCCCCCCCCCTACAATCCTTGGGTCGACCCCTTACGGGGAAACATTTACGACCGCTTTCAACCACGTGAAGAGATCGAGTCTGTCTGCCACTTCTATGGTGCGGAGAGGGTAGGATGTGGTTGTCTGCTGGAGACACCTGCTCAGCACCAGATTCTTTGTGTAACATGTGAACATGCCAGAGTCTGCCGTGGTGCAAATGCTAAGCACTTTAGCCTCCTACCAGGTAAGCGTTGTCAAGGTAGATGGAAGACATCATGGGTGGTCCCATCATGCCGATGCGACTCTGGCAGAGACTACGTATTTGTCTGAGCCTACACAGAATAGAGGCCGGCCACTGGCCGGTATCCTGAGGAGGTTCTCCCGGGCAGTGGGGTCCGCACGGGAGTTTTATTTTCGCCACAGCCTTCCATGTCAGCAGCTCCCATCTCGACCACGAACATCACGTCTCAAATTCCTATGCCCCAGGGATTGAGGGGACAGTGGGGGCCACGGATCGCCGAACGTCGGCCAGTTGAGGTCGGTGGTATCATTTTAATTCCGACCGGGATTAAATCACTTCATTCTCGTGGTACCGATCAGGACCAGAATGAAAGGCAAACACCAACCACATGTCTCCCCAACCCTAAGTCCCCAGTGATTATGAGGGCAGTGGGGGCCACGGATCGCTGATCGGCTGCAAGTTGAGGGAGGTGGTATCATTTTAATTCCGACTACTACTGCATAGAAGCGCTGGCGCATACCAGCCAAATTTGGTTAAAAGCTGCCAAGCGGTTTAGGAGATACACTCCATTTAAAAGAATTTCCAGAAAATCCCAAGATGGCCGCGAAAAAGATTCACCAATCAAAATTCTGAAAAGAAGTTATGTAGCCTACCACCATAGGATCCTTCCAGCCAAATTTGATTAAAATCTGCCAAAGATATTATACCTTTTAAAGGATTTGCAGATCATTTTCAGAAAATGGCAGTAAAAAAATTGACCAATAAAATCCTGAATTTCTTAATCCTACCACCATAAGATCCTTCAAGCCAAATTTCGTTAATCCAAGATGGCCACACAAAAATGAAGCAATCAAACTTCTGAATAAAGTTCCGAAGCCTACCCACATAGGATCTTTCCAGACAAATTTTATACAAATCCACCAATCAGTTTCGGAAGAACTTTTCGGAAAATCAAAGATGGTTGGCAATAAAATTGGCCAATGAAAATTCTGAAGACGTTCTAGAGCTTATGACCATAGAATTCTTGCATTTAAATTTCAGTACAATTTTCCATGCGGTTTAGGCCGAGATAGGTTTTAAAACAAAAGTTGACTAACACACAGATGATCGAGTAACGGACGAGGCATGGTTGCCATGGCATAAACTGACTTGCCCATTCTGTCTAGGTGAGCTAAAATGCAAATGCAAATCTGATGGTGAAATTATCTCTATTTCGCAAAGAAACTAGAGTATTTGCTATTTAGTGGTTGCTTGCAATTCATCAATACTTCTGGCTAAACAACCAGAACGCAGAAATGTGCAATGTTTTGCCTGTAACGGCATGGATAGTGTGGATTGCAAAAGTAAACTTGGCATGATTCATAATACATATATTGATCGAATACAGTCTGATCTTGATGAAATTAGTAATGTGTATAGTACCCTTGCATAACACTGTTGTAAAATTAGGTTAATATCCATTGAGCCATTGTTGACCTGAAATGTGGTTGCAATGCAACCATGAAGCTCGCCTTTACAATGATCTATGAAGCTTGACTTCAAACACAAAATAAATATAGACAGCTTATCAATACACTTATTAACAAGAGGCCCAATGGCCTGTGGACCATTAGGATTTGAACCATTTGCATCTAAGTAGATGTACATGATGGATAATTTCCACAAAATCCAAGATGACCACCAAAGAAATTGACCAATTGAAATTCTCATTTGATTTCCTGAAGCATATCGTCATAGGATCATTCCAACCAAGTTTGGTTTAAGTCTAATCATTGATTAAGTAGTAGTGGCGATTTAAACTCTGCTGGAAAATATGTGGAAAATCCAAGATCCCTGCCGAAAAAATTGAACAATCGATAAATCCAAGATGGTCACCAGATTGACCAATCAAAATTCTATATACAAATTCTGAAGCCTAGTCCTATTGGGTCCTTCCAGCCCAATTAAGATGAAATCCGGAAAGCCATTAATGAAGAGTAGCGTTTTGACAATTCACGGCAAATTTGTCATAAAATCTGTTTTCACCCAAAATATTTTACAAGTTCTGAAGCTTGCCCATATAGGGTCATTCCTGCCACAAGCTGAAATTCGCCCAGTGGTTAATGAAGATTTTGACTATTGTTTTTACCAAGGTCAGTGACCTTGATGTTTGACCTCAACATTATTGTGGGATGTTGTGTCCTTATATGGAAGCATGGGCCAAATATGATTAACCAAACCTGAAATATAAATAGAAAAGTTGAGCTAAACGGAAAACGTTAATGACATTGACCTTTTGACCACAAGTCCTTTGTGAGATGCTGTGTCATTATTAGGAAGCATGTGCCCAAGTCTGGCTCCAGTATGATTAAACAAACCTGAGATATAAACAGAAAAGTTGAGCTAAACAAAAATTGGACGGTCATGACGCCATCACCGCCGGTGCCGAGCCGGATGACATACAGGGTATTGCAATAGTTCGTATTACTTTTACCTTGGGGTCAAATGAATGGTTCATAAAAAACCTTAGACTAAAAAAAACTAAAAAATAATCAAGTCCAAAACCGTGAAAAAGTAGGCAAAATTCCGAAAAATCAAATTAATGCTTACCTAGTTGATGAAAAACTGTACACATTTTTACATTAATTAATGCACAATAAGCACAATTGGTCCATTAGGCAAGCATAACTGTTGCCATAGACAAATGGTCCTTATCATTATTCACCAATGAGGCAATCATCCTTACCAATAATCCAATAATATTGGTGTCCTTGACACTTTTGACCAATGTGGGCAGCCAACCCTGACATTATTGACCTAGAAGATGATATTTACCAATGGGACAATAGTTATAGTAAAGAAAATTGGATGAGGAAATGCAAGAATATTGGTGTTATTGTCATTCTTGACCAATGGGAAAAGTACCATAGATTAATGGGGCGGCCATCACTGACACTACTGACCAATGGTCCAAGTGTCACAATACTGACACTTATCCAAGAAGTGATGGTGAGGTTACAGTAAAACATTCGGATGAGGAAATGCAAGAATATTGGCATGATTGAGCAATGGGTAAAGTAGCATTGATCAGTGGGGCAGCCATCCCTGACATCAATTGTCAAATGATTAAAGTGTACTAACGGAACATTTCTGCCAAATCTTGTTTTAATCCATTAACAATGTAGGAAACCTGACACAGACATTTCTCAATACAGTTTAATAATTAAAAACAACATAAAAAGCCAGCGTTATGTCCTTGTCTCAAGTCGTGACCTATTCATATTCATACTGCAAATAGATATTGGTTAAAGGAACATATCTGCTTAATTTGGTTTTAAACCATCAACAATTGACGAAACAAATGTACTTTAACCATATGGTTGAATAGTTTGTATTAGTCTGCTTGATAACATCCATGCAGTCAATTGGAACATCTCCGGTCCGTCGTGGAGATACAGACCTTTGTTCTGAGAGATCAGCTCCCTTCTGTCTAGATTGGATTTCAGACCAGAAGGTCCAGGCAGGTCTGTAAACCAGGATCGGCGTGGCCAATGAGGGGCGATCAGTAGTAGTACTTGGCATATGCCCTCTCTTATCTTTGCCAGAACTTCGACTGAGAGCGTCCGCTAGGATGTTCAGTCTTCCTGGAATGTGTGCTGCCCGAAGAATAATATTCTACTCTTGGCACCACAGCAGAAGGTTCTATATCATCATACACAACTCTGGTGATCTCGTCCCGCCTTGGCGGTTCAAATAAGACACCATTGTTGAGTTGTCTGTCCTGACCAGACAATATTGTTTTGGATTAAGTTCTCGAATTTTCAAAGTGCTAATGCCACCGCTAATAATTCGAGAACATTTATGTGTTTCTGCGCATTGCTCCAATCCCATTCCCCTGACACTGACAGATCGTCCTGTACTGCTCCCAACCCGTCGTCGATGCATCTGTAAAGATGGACATCTGCGGTTGAGGAGGTTGTAGAGGAACACCTCGCAGGAGATTCTGTTCTGATAACCACAACTGAAGATGGAATATCAATGGTTCTTTTACTGGAATCCTCAGAGACAATGGTTCCGTTCTCTGAGACCAGAATGACATTAAGGACATCTGAATTGGCCTGCGCCTGAGTGCCACATAAGGAACACAGTAAACCCAGTATTCTGAGAAATTGACGCACCATCAGATAGGCTCCTAGAGAAACTGACTCCAGAACTGCAATCAAACTCTTGACTCTGCTCTCCACCGGAAAAGCTACACCGGAAAAGCTACACCATCCCTGAGATTGAAAAGTATTCCCAGATACACAAACTCCTGGGATGGAGTAAATTCTGATTTCTCTAGATTCACAATCCATCCTTGGTCCTTCAATAAGGACAGGACTACCGTAAGATTGTTGCACAGAGTGACTGGATTCCCCGCCTTCAGCAGTCAGTCGTCTATGTAAGTATGAACAGCTTTGTTTCTCCTGCGAAGATAAGAAGTCATGGCGAGAACCACTTTGGTGAAGACCCTCGGTGCTGTGGTCAGACCGAACGGTAACGCATTGAATTCCCAAACATTGTTTTGGATCTGAAAAGGAATTGACATTGGAATATGAAAATATGCATCCTTCAAATCTACTGATAATGCCCACATGCCTTTTCTCAGCCCTGCCATCACCGCTGCCACAGTTTCCATCTCGAATTTTGGTGAGAGAATGAATTTGTTCAGCAGTTTGAGGTTGAGTATCGGTCTCCAACCTCTGGTGCATTTCGGAATGAGGAAAATTATTGAACAGAAGCCCATGGAGGACTGATTGCGGACTAAATGAATCGCGTTCATCTGCTGAAGAGATTTGATTTCTGAGCAAATGGCATCTAGACGATCGGATTCCCTTGGAACGGGAGTCCATACTGGAATCGATGTTAATGGAACTAATGATTAACGGATGAGCCAGTCCAGTTCATAGCCGTTTCTTAGCCAATGACATACTAAACACTCTTGCATGACCTGTTCCCACTGGTTTGAGAACATTTGAACTCTGCCTCCGACAGTAGGAATCTGCACTCAGCTCGCGATCGATATTGCACGATAAGATGTTAATTCGCTTGGGTGAAGATTCTCGACTCCCTTCATTCCTGGTGTCACCGGAGCGGGTCTCTCTGGAAACCCATCAGGACCATCCCCCATGGCCACCTTGCTGCTTCTTGGAATATGTCGGCCTGGGACCGCCGCCATGGCTATCCGTATGGTAGCCACTGCGACCCGAGCCGCCACCCTTCCTATCATCTTCATACGGCCTCTTATTACAGGACTTGTATGCGGATGAACAGCCAGGTCCCTGTGAACCGGATGCCCGATGGGTATCATAGCCAGAAGGATGGATGGGCGATCTCTGGCGTTGCCTCTGTTGCTCTTGCTGATGCTGCTTGTAGGACTGCTGTGGCTGACTCCTCTTCGTCGACTTCCATGACTTGCTGACTACTTCCTGCTCTGCGACCATTGACGCAACTTTGGAAAGAGCTTGCCGTACCAAGCCGCCAAACAAGCCCGGACCAATGAAGGGCGCAGAAGAAAATGCAGCCCTCATCTCTGGTCCTGGTTCTATGCAATTGAGAACCATTCTCCGCTGCTCCGCCAATGATCTAGTGATCACCCTGGCCAGGAAATCTTGGGACAAGCACATGGTGTCCCGGATAACTCCAGGAGCAGCCTCTGGCACTTCCCTACCTTCCGCCACGCAGGTCAGCATACCCTGCAGAACGGTGCAACCATGTGAGAGTGCAGCCATAGCCGCTCTCGCCACATCATCAATGAGAGTCAACTCATTAAAAGGATTGGGAAACCAAGGGTCGAGAATAACCATTGGATTTTCCAGCCAATGGTCTATTCAATGCTTCTCTTTCCCCGACTGAAAGCTAAGGAACACGAGCATATTGATGATAGGCCTGCTCCGGAAAGCGGACCCTACTCATTATTCCCTTAGGGGCCTTGGGCAGCGAGAAATTCGGGGAGCGTCGGCACTAGCCGCTCACTCTGACATCCTCTCCATCGCCAGATCGCACTGAGATCCTTGATCCGATGCCAACCCGAGACAGTCGGACATCCAGCCAAGGACCTGCACCCGCACCAGCTTCGGTGCAAAAGGATGATTCATCCATCAATGGACTACCATTCTCATCCTCCTTCTCGCCCTTAGATGAGTAAGCCACCGATTATCCATGCTGAGAGCTACGGACCAAACTTCCATTATGAAGTGGATCCGTGGCTCGACTACTTACAGCTCCAGTATCCAGCAAATCGCCAGATACGGATTTCCCGCAATCCATCGGCTCCATCACGGGAGCCGGGACTATGGCCGCTACCACGGCAGGAGATGGAACTCCGAGAGGAGCCATCACAACCGCCTCCGTGATGCCAATGGAAGCCATAAAACACGGCTCTAGCGGCAATCTGGACTGAGCGAAATCCGGGTGAAAAATGCCCGATGGAATGTCGACATCTCCACCCAGCTGGCAAACCCGTACAAAGCCTGTGGGTGACCCACAGGAAGTACCGGTATCTGCCACCTGAGAAAGCTCCGGCATGCCAGAATCTTCCATTCGGAGGATATCTTCCTCCTCTGCCGTCGGCTCTTGACAGGTGCTTGTCCTGCCACAGAACTGGCCGGACCACCAATAGGTAATCCTTCACCAGGCTGCATCGTCAGGATCGTGGCCTGGAAAGACTTGAACATCGCCTTGAATTGGGCGCCCAAATACCACCAATAGGTAATCCTTCACCAGGCTGCATCGTCAGGATCGTGGCCTGGAAAGACTTGAACATCGCCTTGAATTGGGCGCCCAAATACCCAAGCCCGAGTCCATACGCTCTTCAAGACCTTTTACTGATGCCTGATCCACTTTGGTCGCCTTGTCCTTTGCGATCCTCTCCAAATGCGCACGCCGCCAACTCCGACGACCACTTCGCACATACATCGCAAGGACTTCCAACCTTGCACTCTCGCGCAGGCAACACAGTGATGACCGAACATTTCATGAAGCGGTTGCAGCGCTGACAGAGCATGTCAGGCGGGGCCTTCCCTTTCTGCGAATACAGAATAGGAATTAAAATGCTGCACATGATAATATGATGATGAGCAACACGCACAATTTACTTGATTGTAATATAAATCAATTACAAAACATTATCTTTCTCTTAAATTAATGATAATCAAGTTTTAGGCAGGAAATATTTGAAAATTTTTAGAGTGGAAATTTTATAAACACAACTTGGTAATTAACTAACGTTAAAATAGTCAAGAAATAAAGACTGATCACTACATACACCCTCGCCAATGAAGCGAGAGCTAAAGAACGGCCTAAAACAGAGTAAATAGACATGCCAAGCCAAAACAACACGTTAATCATGGGCACCGCCATCTTGGCTATGGGCGCATCCATCTTGGAAGGAACCGATTCGCAAGAGAAATTAACCGAGTACCCGGATAAGAATAACCGGTTAATGGGTAACGGAGCGACTCCAACAATGGCTACCATTTAAAAATAATGTGCCAATTTAAGGAAATTTTTAATCAGTCATTATGGCACGAATGTTTAAATTCTAGATTGATACAACCAGACTTGTGATGACTTTCCCTTTCCTTTCATGAAGCCAGCCATGGATAACGTTAAACATGCTTAATTCCGTTAAAATTGCACAAATTTTAGAGCTAAAAAAAATGCGCCTTGAAAAGTCAGCAAAATAGATGAATCTGACTGTTGTTGGGAATTGACTCGGTACCTGGATGCTATGGTAATTCCCGGACACAGTATAGGCAGGACCATGGAGAGTGCAGAGTTTTAATTGTTTATTTTGAGCTAGACTAGATAATAGACATTATCATAATAGTACATCTGGTAAGTATTATTCGAAATAGAAACCCCATACGCAAACGTTGCATTTCCTTGCCGGGCGACTTTTATGGACAGAGGCGATGTATTACTCATCTTGTATAGTGCATCATTGGAAATTATGCTGTCTGGTCATCAGTTTCCAGTGACGGTGCATCAAGTTTGTCTATAACTGCCTTTGGAGCTGCCCAACTGCTACAGTTCTATGAATCCATAGCTTCCAGAAGAACTGGAAAGCTATGTTCCCCATGACGCAGAATTATATGTTTGCGATTAAATTACAATTTAATAAATATTAATCCGTTAAATATTTTGAAACTAATTTGGCTGGGAGTCATTGCTGTCATAGGCAGGAACAGCTCTCAGTCAAATCAGATTAAAAATATTCAACAGCTTCCTTGTATAGTTACCATGAAATTTAGATTCAGCGAATTCGGGTTTCCAAATTTCAAATCGATTCCAACACACATACAAAGTGGGCGGAGCGTACATAGAAATGGGCGGAGGCTAGACAGAAATGGGTGGAGCTTGGCTAGAAATGGGTGGAGCTTGGCTAGAAATGGGTAGAGCATAGCTAGAAATGGTTGGGGCATATCTATAAATGGATGCCTCTACTACAAAGCTACGTACTCATTTCACATTTTTCCATGAGTAAACACAATTTTAAGACTTTGTGGAGTAAATAACATACTTTTATTAGCTCAAACTTTGTTTTTTCTCTATGAAATACGAAAAAATGTATTACAACATAATAATTATACTATTGAATAATTTAAAACTAATTTGATTTGGAGCTGTTTCTGCCCATTGAAACTTCTTCCAGTCAAATTAGTTTCAAAATATTTAATAGCTTGATTGTCTTGAATAAGATTTCATCCTGGAACTTCCACGATTCAGAGTTAAACTTTCCATGACTTTTCCCTGATGTATGCGAAAACATACTATGTTGCAGGATCTCCAAAACTTGATTCCCAAATAGAGGGATCTATTTCTAGCTACGCCCCGCCAATTTCTAGCTCAGCTCCACCCACGCATTGCACGTGTCAGAATTGATTTATATACTTTGAACCCTGAAATCACAGAATCCCTTTCAGGCCAGGTGAGCTAATAATGTATTTATCATTGCGTTCTAAAGCAAAACTCTAGCAATGTCTGAAGATATTGACTGAAGTTGTTTGGGAAATATTATGAATATGACATGTAATGAAGTCATATCTGTCACCTGGGACAGCTATATATTTTGTCACATTTCAACCCATATGAGTATACCAAAGTAATCCTTGCTCATTAATTCATTCGAACACAGAACATTTTGATTGCAGACAAAAATCTCCCAGAAATGTCAATCTAAACGAAATCACGGATTTCTTTTTTCACGAAAGAGTTGATACTTACTTGATACTCTATATTTCCCAAATATCGACCTAGCTTCAATAAGACTCAGAATTAAAATGAAACTGCCCCCGCTGGGCAGATTACCTAACTGACAGTCCAGCATATGTGCTGCCCCAACTCGCGCATGCACGGGGCTGTCTCTTTCTATTCAAAATTATTGGCTGACAAATTGCAACATAAAACGCCAATAGACCGGCCTCTGCGTGGCGCACAGGCCGGGATTGTAATAGGGTGGTAAGTATCAAATCTCGTGAAAAAAGAAATCTGTGATTTCGTTTATTTCACATCAAGAGTATACTTACCACCCTGATACTATATGATATAGCCAGAATTCGTACGTGAATTCGGCGGGAGGGAGGCGAAAGTCAGAAGACCAGCGCGTCCCTGGGAAGAGCAAGCTCTTTTGCTTTTGGAGCACAAAAACATCTGAAATTGTGTATGAAAACACAATCAGGAAATGACTTGGACATCGGATAGCATGACCGATGTTGAGAGTAATGACCGTTTAACATGCGCTCCTCCACCCGCTTTTGTAAAAAGGGGCGCGATGACCTCATTATTCTACACGCTCTCTATGTACTCATGCTAAAGTACTATAAGACATCAGATGACAGCTTCATTTCGTATACTCTCAGATGGAACCACAAAAAACACGAACCATCACCATATTAGTAAGTAATTCAAATGTGACAAAAAATAACCATCACCAAATATAGGACTAACCTATTTTGATGAGATTCCCTTTAATCACCGCTGGCAATGATAGGTATAGTACGGAATAGCGGGGATTCCCCCACCTAATTGCACTGTATGTGAGTCAACGGCCTTATGAAGAATATTTACAAATATATACAGATTAAAATCGATAAGCCAAGCAGATTTGACGTATCACTGAGGGAATGATCAGTAAAACTAGACTCACAATGCCATTGTGCTACTGACATAATGTCATCCACCGCCACTCTGTTAAACAGAGCCCTGGATGTCATTACGCCATGGACACTGTGAGCCTTGGCCATGTCAACATGTTTTCCTGTAGTAGCTTTGTGGCAATGCTGGATGCACTACACAATTCGGCTAGAAATGGCATCTTTTGAAGCTCTCCCATGGGGTTCAATGTAAGATAGCCATAAAGCACTAGGGTCCATCCGCCATTCCTCTGTATGTTGTTTATAACATGTTAATGCATGGACAGGACACCATGCCTTTGAATTAGGATCAAACCTAGTCAAAGCGGGTAAAACTATAGGCTGGCCAGGATATTTTAAAGACTGGTTTTTCGCCCTAGTAATCACGAAACGGTCTGGCTCTGCTGACAAAGCATGTATTTCACTTCTTCGCCTGGATGAAGCTGCAGCAATCAGAAAAACTGTTTTAAGCATCAACATTTTCATGGAAATGGAGCTTAGTGATTCAAAGGGTTTATCCGCTAATACTTGAAGTACTAACGATAAACTCCAAGACAGAATCACTGGAGGATTCCTAGGTCTTAGATTATCCATGCCTTTGATTAAAGTATTTAGATTACATACTTCACCACTTCCCCTATTAGCCAAGCAAGGGATAACTGACATTAAAGCTGACTTGTAGCCAGCAATAGAGTTAGGCTTGAGGCTATAGGCATCAAAAAGGAGACAGAGGAAATTGGCTACTACCTGAATATTGGATTAATATATCTTTTTAAGCACAATTTGAGCAGAATTCAGCAAATCTGTTGATTTTATAATTATATGTTCTGGAGGTTGACCCCCTTCTGGCTCTTGCCATAAACATGGCTGCTTGCTCAGAAAAGACCTCTTTAACTGCCGATTCCTTGACAACATCTACGCAGTCAATTGGAATATTGACGGGGTTGTGCAAGGCCTTGCCCTGGAATATTATGTCATCCACCTGAGGCAGAGGAACAGGATTGCAGACCAGAACGTCCAGCAGATCCGCATACCATGATCGGCTTGGCCAATTTGGGGTGATCAAAAGCAGTTGGCATTCCTGCTGTCTGATTTTCTGGAGAACTTTTGGATTCAGGATTGCTGGCGGTAATGCGCATGCATACATTCCCTCCCAGTTGATAGCTAGCACGACTATTGCCATGGCGATCGGATCTGGAATCGGAGAGACGTACGTCATCATCTTCGTATTCTTGTTCGTTGCGAATAAATCCATGTTGGGCTTGCCCAAGTGGTTGAACAGATGGTCCGCCACACATTGATTTAGTTGCCATTCCGTGGGAAAAATGCTCATTCTTCGGATCAATGAGTCTGCTAATAGATTTACCCTTCCTGGAATATGAACTGCTTTCAGGGAAATCCCATGATCTACGCACCAGCAAAGCAGTTTCCATGTCATCATACAGAGACTCGACGACTACGTTCTGCCCTGCCGGTTTATGTAAGTCACTACTGTTGTATTGTCTGATCGAACCAGAACAATCTTTCCCCTTACCTTCTCTAGGAAGTGTTCCATGGCTAAGACTACTGCTCACATTTCTAGCAGATTGATATGTTCTTGTGACCGATCCAGATTCCAAAGCCCTGATACTTTGAGCACTTCAAACTGCTCACGCAGCTCCCTCTGGTTATTCACCAGGTTTACGATTTGTTGGAGGTGCAGGCATCCTTCACCTCCAAACAACCCTGGACCTGACATCGATCAACGCCTGACCGCATATCTTCACCCAAGGCCGCACGGTCATCCGTGCATAGCTTTAGAATGACGCCGTATTTATGATAAAGATCAGAACTAATACGCCAGCGCTGTACCACCTCACGAGGGGCCTTCGCAAGGCATCCATTCAGCTGAATGGATGTCTCTGCCGCAGTGAACATATCCACGATATGTTCCCCATACGGGAGATGGCATCGTGCTCGCCACTGGCTTCCCTCCCAACCACGGGTACTGGTCCCACTGGTAAGCCGATAGATCCACCTGGAATTCTGGCTTGATGCCTACCAGCCATTAACAGGCATCGAGCCAGTCCTCCTCAGTGGCCACCTGTGAATGTTCGACGAGCCTAGGTCCTTCGTCGTCCTCAACCACATTTACTGGTGGGGTAACAGCTGGAGCTGGAGATACTCCTGGAAAGCCAGGTAAACCATACGGACTCACAAGGGCCAGCACGGCTTGCACCGTGGATATTCCAGGAGCCAGATCTACGGCATCATGGGGCTAAATGCATGACATCATACTTCCAAAAAAGTTGGTCCCGATCCCAGGATGATTCATAATAAGGAAAAATTAGTTACCTCTCCAGGATGTAGAAATTGTTTGAGTGTAGCTTTCGTGACCATCTCGGTCACTTCTTCAGCACTAACTGACGGTCGCTGGCAACATCACTATGGTCAGTTCTTGTGGAGTCACGTTGTAGATATGGGATTGTCTTGTGGGAGTCATGACCCCGCCGGATGTCTTATATTTTCGAGTAAGTCCCAAGAGAAATTTATGATTTGAAAATACCAGGTGAGCTAATGGACCGGTTGACTTTATACTTTTAATATTTAACTTATTATTACATCAGCCAGTGCTGATGATATTCGGTTTCTGATAAATGGATGATGTGCGGATATGGCACATTCGAACTTATTAGATAAAGTTTTATCATCAAAATTGAAATAGCCGAATTGATTAGAATAGATCCCACGGTTCTGAGTTGATGTGTATTTGGAAATAGTTTGGATGAAAGTTGTTGATGTTCAGTCGGCACACACTTTTATAATATTCAGCAGTCGCTTGGAATGATAGTTTAGAAAATAATCAATGTATAATAACCAGTGGAATTGAACGTGACAAACAGACTTAGTTGATGACGTTAGGCATTCTAGGTTCTCATACGAGAATAGAACAACACCAGCTGGCAATGAGATCATACAGCTCATGTGCCTATTAACTCTAGCATCCTACAGGCTTATCCATCGATAGGCAATGGTCAGGACACGGACATTGTAGCGTCCTGTAGGACTTAATAACATAATCAAAATTTGTATATCAACTATATGTCACTCATACAATGGCACGCAACAAAAACACATTCTGTAATGTTGTTAGTTAGCTGACAGATCGCATCAAATCAGAACCAGTTACCATCACTTTGTCCATGCGAGGCAGCATCTCCATAGAAGAATAGCACGGAGTTTGATTGGTCAGGATGACGTCATAATCAATGAGCGTCGATCAAACTCTGTAGCAAAGAATGATATAGAACAGATTTTGTAGTTAACATTGAAATGCAGGGATAGCTGATTGGTCAGAACGACCAACATTTATTAGGTAGGAACTTCTAGGAAGGAATAAGTAGGTTGATTGGGGGACTGACTGTCCGGGCCAATCAAGCTGTGCTTATGACATACCTAGAAGAATCATCAGAACAGATTCGGGTAGAATCTAAATATTTAGATATGTATAGAACCTCAGAATCAGAGATTCTGAAGACTATAAAATATACACTGTCAGATATAGAAAGTAATCAATCCACCATCTCGATTCACTGAACATCCCGTTGGTGTTCAGATTACAAGTAGCTATAGAAGTATAGTAGCTGTAGAATTTACTTGTTCTGTACCAGAAGGTACTTGTTTGTTATCTGAGCGATTTTGCTCTAATTTAAATCACTTTGTAAAACTTCTGTACAGTTAGCTTAATAAAACATATCATCTTACGTATATGTGAGACAATAGTTCGATTTAATCTTTCCGTTAGCAGTTAGCATTTAGGAATCTGATCAGTGAGTCGGAAGCAACATCCGATCCTTACCCGATCTTCTTTAGTCAGAATAGGCCCAGCAGTCTTCTAATAAATATCGTCATCACCATCTTCTTGATGAGGCGAGCCAGACTGTCTTGTATCCTTCTCCACCATCGACAAGAGGTTGTCGCAGCAACCGTCACATCATAATCTTACCGATAGTGAAGCGGGACCATCAGACGTAATCTTAGTCAGAAAACGGAGATCCAAAATCTTCAACGTGAACAGAGACGAGGGCTACCGTATACCAGCAGTCTACCAGTCCATGCTGTCACGTGACTCCACAATAACTGACCAGAGTGACGTTGCCAGCGACCGTCAGTTAGTGCTGAAGAAGTGACCGAGATGGTCACGAAAGCTACACTCAAACAATTTCTACATTCCGGAGTGGTAACTAATTTTTCCTTAGCATGACATCATAGTCCGGGCCTTCCTCAAGGTAACTCTCGGCAAGCCGAGGGATAAAGTATGGATGGCCATCGGCTCCTAGCCGGCCTAGCCGTTGAGCCATGAAACCTACTCCAGACGAAGTAGTTACATGGAAAAGGTCACCCTTGGGTCCCCTGGGGTGGGTGGGGTGGATGGATTTCCATTTCTGTGGCCATCGGCCGACCACAACAGTGTCCTCTTCTTCCTGGCCAAAAAGATACCCTTAGCCTTTGGCTGCTCTAGGGCGACACATTAAGCCGATGCCCGAGGCCATGGCTTTCGCTCCCGGGTCCACGGGTGAGGCAAGCCTCAGCACAGGACCAGCGGGAGCTGTCTCTGGGTCTACATCGAAAACTGGTATCCTAACAGAACCAGACCCAGAGACGGGAACACTCTGTACTGGAGCAAATGAAGAAGAAAATGATGAACTTGAACAGGGAAGCAAGCTGCGAAGCAACTCCCTGATTGTTTTCTTCATTTCTCCAATCATTTCCAGATGCAAGGCATCCTCATCTGGCATGGACGCCTTCCTCTTCTTACCACATACTTCCTTATCAAGACGCCTCTTTTCATCAGCCACCCGATCCTTCACTTGCTCATTAAGGAAATCAGTGAAAACCTCCACCGGTCATGACTCACAAACTCGGCAATTAAGCAAGGGCCCGCACAAACTGCACCTAGTGCAGTCATGAGGAAAAAAGTGGGCCTTGACGAACCGGTGGCAGGAAGGGCATTTGTTTTCAATAACCCTCTGAAAGACACAAATGGAAACAATTAGTTTTTAGTTATGACAAACCAAAAACCAATTGCAGAAGGCTAATAATTTCCCTAAGGAAACTTAGACCCCTCGATGAAAAAAGACAAGCCAGGCCCATAGATAAACTATGGTCCTGACCAGAAGTAAAGAAACCCTAAACTTCTTCTTCTTCATGAAGAAAGGTAGATATTAGAATTTGAACTTGAATACTTGAGAGGCGAATGCTAGACTCCACACCCAAACAAAGATTCATTAGTAGTTGAACTTTATAAACACAATGAACCTATGCAAACCATCAAGAGAGATAAATAACACAACCAGTCATAAAATATTTCAAAGACATTTAGAAATAAAATGACCGTAAACTTACCCTACATACTTAACCTCACAAGATAAACTCCTGAAGAACAAGTCAAGTCTGCTGAACAACAACAAAAATACCTAGTTCTGAATCCAAACCCTGTGGTGGGGGGGGGGGGGGGGAGAATGCAGAAAAATTACTTCTTATGGTAATAATTCCCTCTGCAAACTCATAATAAATTATTTGGACCCAGAAAACCAAGTATAAATAATTGTCCAGATGAAAGATACATGTGAAACACGTCACAAATCAGCTAAATGCATCTGAAAATACAAAACACAATAAGTGTTAGCTAATATATAAATCTCCCCATAATGAGCTAGCCTAATATAGACATAGCCACGTGTTAGCGCGAATCCTGGATATACCATCCGGTACAACACGCAAATTTTCTATCAATAAATATACTAAAAAACACCTGATGGCTAGGACCGGGAGCATCCTCCAACGACTTGGCAGCGTCAGACATTACAAACAGTAAAAGAATAAGTTGTAAAACAACTTAGAAGCTTCAAAAAGATAGATGAGGGAAAGCAATCCATGGAATAAATCTAAGGCGTGTGCAATGGTAGGTCAATAATTTGAGAAGAGACAGCCCCTCGCATGCGCGAGTTTGGACGGCACATCAGCTGGACTGTCAGTTGAGTAACCTGCCCAGTGGGGGAGGTTTCTTTTTAATTCTGCGTCTTACTGAAGCTAGGTCGATATTTGGGAAATATCATAGAGTATCAGGGTGGTAAGTATACTCTTGATGTGAAATGCATCATTGAGTTCAAATGTTAAATTATGGCTGCAGCATTTGACTGCTGGGATTGATTGCATAAGCCATTACTTCATTCAGCATTCAACACAAGTATGATCATATTCACTAGACCTATCTCTATCAGTTTCTACTTGATAACGTGAAAACACCTGCAAGAATTATCATCAAATTTGCTCTGTCAGTTACTGTAAATACAAAGACCACTTGTGATTTACATTGCAGCAAAATTTGTTTAGAACAGATCTTTCCATTTTTAGCTATGCCCCGCCCATCTCTAGCAGAGCTCCACCCACACTTCACTGTGTTGGGATTGATCGATCCCCGAATTCCCTAACTATCAATTTCCTGAAAACAACACAAGTAAGCTGTTGAATATTTTGAAATTAATTTGACTGGGTGCTATTGCTGCCTATGGCAGCAACAGCGCCCAGTAATAAGAAAATTTGGCAAATTTCTTTTTCACGAGTGAGATGACATACTTACCTCCCTAACACTCTTGATATACTAGTATATCGGCTCTAAATTCAATAATATTCAGAATTATAAAAAGTTAGGTGCCCCTACTGGGCAGGGGGAAGTACACAGTCATGCACATGACAACACCACCCTCTGCGCATACGCACACCGGTACTTCCATTACTAAATATTGGCTGACATAGAAGCAACTATTCAATAGCCAAAGGACCAGGCCTCCGTGGGGTGGCGAGGCCGGGATCCTGTTAGGGAGGTAAGTATGTCATCTCACTCGTGAAAAAGAAATTTGCCAAATTTTCTTATTTCACATCATGAGAACATACTTACCTCCCTAACACTCTTGATAAAAACCAGAATTTGAAAGTAAATTTTGGTGGGAGGGAGGCCAGGTCCTGAAAACCTGCACACCCTCGAAGAGGCTAGGCTCTTTGAATTCTCAAGAGATTTACAAAACCATCTGAAATTGTGACTGAAACCACAACCAGGAATAGCATTTTGCATCGGATAATCGACCGATGAAGAGAGATTGATCAAAAAGGCAAATGCGCTCCCCCCCCCCCCTCTTTCTGAGGAAGGTTAGGAAAAAACGCTGCTCTAAATGTCTAGCACATTCTCTAATACCTAATGAAGGTATTACTAGACATTGGAAAAAGAAGAATTGCTTCTATTTCAAAAACTCTCTGAAAACCACAATTAAGAGACATTAACCATCACCATATTAAAAAATAAAATTAAAACTGACACCATCACCAAGACAGAAATCAGAAAAAATGGTCATAACCACTGACCTCTGATGTCCTGGACGCGGCACTCATCTCTTCCCCCACCGGATGAAGAGAAGTGTACCAGCTAATAGCAGGGATACCCTACCAACAAATGCGATATTTGAAAATAGCAGAGGAGGAAACTATTTACAAACATAAACCTCTGCATTAATATTTTATTTCCTGAGGACTGAGACGGCGAGTGGGTTAGAAGTGTCACGAAGGTAATGGTCGGTAAAACTTGACTCACAGTGCCACTGGGCTACTGACATAATGTCTTCAATAGAAACACCATTAAATAATGCCGTGGAAGTTACCACACCACGGACACTATGAGCCTTGGCTCTATCTACCTGTTTTCCAGTGGCTGTCTTATGACAGAATTGAATACATTCTACTATCCATCTGGAAATAGTGTCTCTTGACGCCCTACTATGGGGTTCAATATATGACAACCATAGGGAACATGGGTCCGTCCGCCAAACCTGAGTTCGTCTCTTGTACTTATTCAAAGCACGGACCGGACACCATACTTTAGCACCAGGATCATATCTGGTTACGGCAGGTAAAATAATAGGTTTACCCGGATACTTTAAAGATTGATTTTTAGCTAAGAAATTCAATCTTGGTAGAAGCTTAAGGCCTTCACCTGTAACTATATAACGGTCAGGCTCAGCAGACAAGGCATGAATTTCACTCCTGCGTCTGGCTGATGCTGCCGCAACTAAAAATACAGTTTTAAGTGTCAATAACTTAACAGATATAGCACTAAGTAGTTCAAAAGGTTTATCACTCAAAACCTGCAGAACCAGAGAAAGACTCCAAGACGGTGTCAGTGGAGGATTTCTAGGTCTGAGATTGCCCATACCTTTAATAAGAGTATTTAAAACACCTACTTCATCACTTCCCCTCTTTGCCAAGCAAGGGATAACAGTCATCAATGCTGATTTGTATCCAGCAACAGAATTAGGCTGAAGACTATAGGAATCATACAGGTGACAGAGAAAATCAGCTACTACCTGAATAGATGCTTCCATTGGATTGATACATCTGTTTGAGCACCATTTCGCAAATCTGTTGATTTTATAATTATAAGCTCTGGAGGTTGACCCCCTCCTGGCTCTGGCCATGAAATTGGCTGCTTGCTCAGAAAAGCCCTCCTTAATCGCGGATTGTTTGACAACATCCATGCAGTCAATTGAAACATTGACGGATTGTTGTGAAGGGTCTTGCCCTGGAAGATAATATTGTCCATCAGCGGCAGAGGAACCGGATTGCAAACCAGAAGGTCCAGCAGATCCGTAAACCATGATCGGCTTGGCCAATTCGGGGCGATCAGAAGCACTTGGCATTCCTCTTGTCTGATCTTCTGAAGGATTCTTGGAATCAGGATCGTTGGAGGGTATGCGTATGCATACATTCCCCTCCAACTGATAGCTAGCGCATCTATTGCGATAGCGCTTGGATCTGGAATCGGAGAAACGTACGTCGTCATCTTCGCATTCTTCTTCATCGCGAACAAATCTATGTTGGGCTTTCCCCAATGATTGAACCGGTGATCCGCCACACATTGATTTAGTTGCCATTCCGTAGGCAGAATACTCATCCTTCGGCTCAATGAGTCTGCTAACAGATTCAGCCTTCCCGGAATATGAACTGCTTTCAAGGTGATCATATGATCCATGCACCAGCAAAGCAGCTTCCATGTCATCATACAGAGACTGGGCGACTTCGTTCCGCCCTGGCGGTTTATGTAACTCACTACTGTAGAGTTGTCTGAACGTATCATCACAAATTTTCCCTCCACTTCCCCTAGGAAGTGTTCCAGGCCTAGAACTACAGCCCGCAATTCTAGCATGTTGATATGTTCCTTTGACTGTTCCAGATTCCAAAGCCCTGATACAGTGGCTTCTTCCAGGCAAGCTCCCCAACCCTCCATCGATGCATCCGTAAACATCGTTACTTGAGGGTGGGGAGGGGTCAGCATGACCCCCGCCAGGAGATTTTCTCTCTCCATCCACCAATGAAGGTGATGAACGAGAGGGTCCAACACTTGAATGCGCGAGTCCAGTGACCCTGAACTCTGCGACCACTGAGTCATGAGAAACAATTGAATCGGCCGCCTGCGTAAGGCAGCCTGAGGAATGACTGGTTCCAACGAAACCATCAGACCTAACATTCTCAAATAGACCCGTGCTAGAATATAACGACTGCCGCAAACCAACTGAATGCACGAGAGGAGACCCTCCACTCTCTCCTGGGACGGATAAACATATCCTATTTCCAGATCGAAGAACATACCCAGGTAAACAAACTTCTGGGATGGAGTCAGCTCTGATTTCTGAAAGTTGATTATCCAGCCTAAATCTAACATACCTTGTCAGGAAACATCAGCTCTACAACAGGTCCGAACATGCGTCGCCGATATTAGCCGGTGGATGACCAAGAACAAGCTAAAACTCAATCCAGACAAGACTGAGTTCCTTATCATAGCGACAAATCAACAACGCAGCAAAATCGGCACTACGGAAGTTCAGTTAGTTGACAGCGTGATCCCGGCAACTACATCCGCTAGGAACTTGGGCGTGTATCTAGACCAGGCTATGAATATGGATGCACATGTAAGCTCTGTGTGCAAATCTGCGACTTACCATTTGCGTAACATTAATTCCATCAGAAATGTGCTGACATATCAGACCACAGAGACACTTGTTCACGCGTTTATCACATCACGATTGGACAATGGAAACAGTCTCTTATATGGCATCACCGAAAAATCCCTTGATAAACTGCAATATGTGCAAAATGCTGCGGCTCGTCTGGTAGTCAAGGTCGAAAAGCGTCATCACATAACACCAATTTTGAAAGATCTTCATTGGCTCCCCATCCGGAAACGGATTGAGTTCAAGATTCTGCTCTTGACTTGGAAATGTCTAAACAACAACGCTCCCGACTATTTGCAGGAACTTCTCTTGACATATGATCCATGTCGCAGACTTCGTTCTGTGGATAAGCTATTGCTCCAAATTCCGCGATCGAATTTACGCTCCTGTGGGGACAGAGCCTTCAGTGTTGTGGCTCCGAGACTATGGAACCAGCTACCTGTCCACATCAAATCCATCCAATCAATTAATGATTTCAAACAAAAATTAAAAACACATCTCTTCACAAGCGCCTTTGAAAATTGACATTGACACATGGCGCTTTACAAATGCTGTATTATTATTATTATTATTAATCTGTGAGAGTTTCCAAAACTATCTCCAGATTTGCCGTCAAACTTTCTGGGTTGTGTGCTTTCAGCAACCAGTCGTCTATGTAAGTGTGAACAGCTATATTTCTCCTGCGGAGGTATGCTGTGATAGCAAGTACCACTCGAGTGAAGACCCTTGGAGCCGTCGAGATTCCGAATGGAAGAACCTTGAATTCCCATTGGCGTCCCTGAAAAGCAAATCTCAGGAACCGACGAAAACTCCTTGCAATCAGAATGTGGAAGTAAGCATCCTTGAGATCTATAGATGCTGTCCACATCCCCTTCTCTAACCCCAACAACACCGATCTTACTGTTTCCATTTTGAAAGTTGGTGTGTCTAAAAACTTGTTTAGAGGTTTGAGGTTGAGAATTGGTCTCCACCCGCCGGTGTTCTTTGCCACAAGAAACACGGTTGAATAGAAGCCCGGACAATCCTGCGCCGGTTGAATTGCTTCTTTTAGAACTAGAGATTCTATCTCCTCTTCTATGCACAACAGCTTGTCTGGATCTCTTGGAATCTGAGTCCAGACCGGTACCAGAGACAAACGCAACGGCGGACCTCTTATCCATTCTGGACTGTATCCGTGCGAAAGCCATTGCAAGACTAAGCGGTCCTGAATTAACCGCGCCCACTTCTGAATGTGACAAGTCAAATGACCTCCCACTGGTGCACCTAGGGTTGACGGGGTGCCCATAAATTTTAGAAGTGGGTGTGTCTCTGGTACGAGTGGCAACACCCGAGTGGTACTCGTGATAACCGGAAAAAATTTTCTTGCATCAGGCCCGGTTACCACGCGCCGCTCCCCGCGCGCCCCGCCCAGCGCCACGTGCACCACGGTGCGCGGGCTGCTGTCTGGCTGGCTGCGCTTGAGGCGGCGGCTGTCGTACAACAGCACGCTGCTGCTGGCGTAGCCGACGCGGTCTCTGAAACTGGCCGGCCTGCTGGCCTCTGACACTGCCAGACCCGCCACGAGCGTACGGCTGTCGAACAGCCGAGGGCTGAACACGCACGTGTTCCCTGCGCAGCACTTCAAACTGTGCACGCAGCGCCCTCTGGTTGTTGACCAACGTCACTGTCTCCTGGAGGTGCCGACAACCTTCACCTCCAAAGAGTCCAGGGCCCGCCATCGGCGCTTGCATCAAGCGCGACTTGAGCTCCCGAGACGGGCACAAATTGTCCAGTGCAAACGTGCGCCTCGTCCTCAGTGACTTCGTGACCGACCTAGTCAGACAGTCCAACGCCAGGTTGATGCCATCCTGGATGGCTCGTTGGACTGTCACGGGACTAGGATGCTGCACCGACGCTGCTACCACCCCCGACAGCAGCTGAGAGACATGCGACAGCGCACTGATCGCTGCTCGCGAGCTCTCCTCGGTGTCGCGCAAGGCGGCATTCGCCGAGCACATAGCGCCCAAGCACAACGGTCCCGTGTCAGCCCGGGAACCCGGCCGCGTATCTTCGCCCAGAGCGGCGCGGTCATCCGCGCTCGGTCTGGGCGCCAGGCCATACCGAGCATACTGACTGGCAGTAACCCGACATCACCTAGCTACCTCGCGGGGGGCCTTCGCGAGGCGACCTTTCGGTCTGATCGACTCCTCTGCCGCCGTGAACATATCTAAGATATGTTCAGCGTACGGCAGAGACTAAACGAAATCTAGGATTTCTTTTTTCACGAGAGAGTTGATACTTACCTCCCTAATACTTTTGGATATTGCTAAATATCGGCTTTCACTCAATAAAACACTCAGATTAAAAACAGTTAGGTGCCCCTACTGGGCAGGGAGTCAGAGGTAGTCCGGCGGATGCTCGCCCCACCACCGCGCATGCGCCGACTACTACTTCCTCTGGCTCATTTATTGGCTAACACATGCAACTACCAAGAGCCTGAAGACCGAGCCTCTGTGGGGCGGAGAGGCCGGGTCAGTATCTAGGGAGGTAAGTATCAACTCTCTCGTGAAAAAAGAAATCCTAGATTTCGTTTATTTCACATCAAGAGTATACTTACCTCCCTAATACTTTTGATATTGCCAGAATTCGAAAGTGAATCTGGCGGGAGGGAGGCGAGGTCAAAAGACCAGCTCTTCCCTATACGCTTTCAAGCGTTTTAAGGCACTTATGACGTCTGAAACTGTGTGAAAACACAGTCAGGATTTGATAAACCATCGGATAACACAACCGATGCCTGAGAGATGACCGATTTGTCATATGCGCTCCCCCCCCTCCCTTGGGAGGAAGATTAAATGACCTCAATGTCCTACACGCTCTCTTCGTACTAGTGCTAAGTACTATAGGACAGAGACGAAAAGGCTCCATTTTCGTATACTCTCTATAAAGAACCACAACCCACATAAACCATCACCATATTAATAACACTGGGTAACGTGACAATACAAACAATGAACAACACATGAACAAGACTGACCTTGTTGTCCTAGGAAGCTGTCATCATGACTCCAGCAGAGAAGGATGATACAGTCCCGACAAGTGGTTGTCACCGTCGCTGAATGGCGAAGTATATAAGCAATGCGGAGGCACTCTTCACAAACATAAAGCGGTTATTGTTTCAAAATCGACAAGGCGAGAGGGTTAGAGGTGTCACGGAGGTAATGGTCTGTAAAACTAGACTCACAGTGCCACTGAGCCACTGACATAATATCATCCACAGGGACCCCATTAAAAAGGGCAGTGGATGTCACGACACCGCGGACACTGTGAGCCTTGGCCACGTCAACCTGTCGCCCGGTGGCGGATTTGTGACAAAATTGAATACATTCCACAATCCACCTAGAAATGGTGTCCTTAGACGCCCTACCATGGGGTTCAATATATGACAACCATAACGCTGACTGGTCGGTACGCCACTCCGAAGTACGCTGTTTGTACCGGAGCAGCGCCCGTACGGGGCACCATACTTTAGAATTAGGATCATATCTAGTTAAAGATGGCAAAAAAATAGGTTGACCTGGATATTTCAATGACTGATTTTTAGACAAGAAATTAATCCTAGGTAGAAGCTTAAGGCCTTCCCCTGTAACCACAAAACGGTCAACCTCGGCTGATAAAGCGTGAATTTCACTCCTACGCCTAGCCGAGGCCGCAGCAATTAAAAATACAGTTTTAAGAGTTAACATTTTCATAGAAATGGAACTAAGTGGTTCAAAAGGCTTATCACCTAGTACCTGGAGCACCAGTGATAAACTCCAAGACGGAATCAGTGGAGGATTCCTTGGTCTTAGATTGCCCATGCCTTTAATTAATACATTTAATGTACTTACTTCATCACTCCCCCTATTAGCCAAGCAAGGAATAACAGTCATTAAAGCTGACTTATAACCAGCAATAGAGTTAGGCTTGAGGCTATAGGCATCATATAGGTGACAGAGGAAATCAGCCACTACCTGAATAGATGATTCCATTGGATCAATACATCTTTTTGAGCACCATTCTGCAAATCTGTTGATTTTATAATTATATGCTCTGGAGGTTGACCCCCTCCTGGCTTTGGCCATAAACATGGCCGCTTGCTCAGAAAAGCCCTCCTTAATTCTAGATTCCTTGACAACATCCACGCAGTCAATCGGAACATTGACGGATTGTCGTGAAGGGCCTTGCCCTGGAAGATAAGGTTGTCCATCAGAGGCAGCGGAACCGGATTGCAGACCAGAAGGTCCAGCAGATCCGTATACCACGATCGGCTTGGCCAATCCGGGGCGATCAGAAGCACTTGGCACTCCTGCTGCCTGATTTTCTGAAGCACCTTTGGAATCAGGATTGCTGGGGGGAATGCGTATGCATACATTCCCTCCCAGCTGATAGCTAACGCATCTGTTGCGAAAGCGCTTGGGTCTGGAATCGGAGAGACGTACGTCGTCATCTTCGCATTCTTCTTCATCGCGAACAAATCTATGTTGGGTTTCCCCCAATGGTCGAACAGACGATCCGCCACACATTGATTTAGTTGCCATTCCGTGGGTAAAACACTCATCCTTCGGCTCAATGAGTCTGCTAGCAGATTTAACCTCCCCGGAATATGAACTGCTTTCAAGGTGATCCCATGATCCAGGCACCAACAAAGCAGTCCCCATGTCATCATACAGAGACTGGGCGACTTCGTTCCGCCCTGGCGGTTTATGTAAGTCACTACTGTTGAGTTGTCTGAACGAATTAGAACAATCTTGCCCTGAACTTTCTGTAAGAAATGTTCCAGGCCCAGGACTACTGCTCTTAGCTCTAGTAGATTGATATGTTCCTTGGACTGATCCAGATCCCAAAGCCCTGATACTGTGGACTCTTCCAGACAAGCTCCCCACCCCTCCATCGATGCATCTGTATACACAGTCACCTGAGGGTGGGGAGGGGTTAGCAAAACCCCCAGCAAGAGATTCTCTGTATTCAACCACCATTGCAGGTGGTGAATCAGAGGCGCCAACACCGGCACGTTCGAGTCCAGCGAACCTGAACTCTGGGTCCACTGTGTCATGAGAAACAACTGGATCGGACGCCTGCGCAAGGCGGCCTGTGGAATGACTGGTTCCAAAGAAACCATCAAGCCCAGCATTCTCAAGTAAACCCGTGCCAGGACATGACGACTGTCGCACACCGACTGAATTACCGAGATGAGTACTTGAACCCTCTCCTGAGTGGGGTACACATACCCCGTCTCCAGATCGAAGAACATGCCCAGGTAAACAAACTTCTGGGATGGAGTTAGCTCTGATTTCGGGAAATTGATTATCCAGCCCAAGTCCGAGAGAGTTTTCAAAACAATCACCAGATTGGCGGACAACGCTTCCCGGGTGTGTGCTTTCAATAGCCAGTCGTCTATGTACGTGTGGACTGCTATGCTTCTCCTGCGGAGGTATGCAGTGATCGCGAGAACCACACGGGTGAAGACCCGAGGAGCCGTGGAAATTCCGAAGGGTAACACCCTGAATTCCCACCGCCGGCCCTGAAATGCAAATCTCAGGAATCGACGGAAACTCCTCTCTATGGGAATGTGGAAATAAGCATCCTTCAAATCTACCGATGCTGTCCACATCCCTCGCTCTAACCCCGCCAACACCGAGCGCACAGTCTCCATCTTGAAACTGGGTGTCTCGATGAACTTGTTCAACGGCTTGAGGTTGAGAATCGGCCTCCACCCTCCGGTGTTTTTTGTTACTAAGAACAGGGTTGAATAGAAGCCCGGGCACCTCTGTGCCGGCTGAATGGCTTCTTTTAGTATGAGGGAATTTATTTCCTCCTCTATACACAACCTCTGATCCGGATCCCGTGGAATGGGAGTCCAGATCGGCGCGAGAGACAGTCGCGATGGCGGGCCTGTCACCCAGTCGGGACGATACCCGACCGAAAGCCATCGCAAGACTAAACGGTCCTGAGTCAACCGCTTCCACTCTGGCAAGCGGGCGGCCAAACGGCCGCCCACCGGTCCACCTAGGGATAGAGGTGGACATAAGGAGGGCCAGAGTGGCACTGTTCTCTCGGCCTGTAACACCGGAGTGGTTCCCACCGCGGTAACCAGGCCATCAGGCCCGATTACCGCGACCAGATCCCCGCGCGCCCCGCCCAGCGCCGCGCGCACCACGGTGCGCGGGCTGCTGTCTGGCTGGGTGCGGCTGGGGAGCCTGCGCCCCCCTCACTGCTGGCCGAATCGCCCGTGGCCTAGGCCTACGTTGCGACGGTGGCTGGCCCCTGACCTGGCCAGCACCACCTCGAGCCTGCAGAGGACGATACGCAGGGGGTGCCGCGCGAACACGCTCCCGCCGGAGCACCTCAAACTGTTCCCGCAGCGCCCTCTGGTTATTAACCAGAGTGACCGTCTCCTGGAGGTGCCTGCATCCCTCACCTCCAAAGAGACCAGGACCTGTCATAGGCGTCCGCAGCAGCCTATTATACAGGTCCTGGGACGGGCACAGATTGTCAAGTGCAAACGTGCGCCGCGCCCGGACACTTCTGGTTACCGCCCGCGTCAAACAGTCCAAAGCCAGGTTGATACCATCCTGAATGGCTCTCTGGACTGTCACCGGGCTAGGTTGGCGTGATGCGGAAGCCGCTACCACCCCTTGTAGCAGCTGGGAAACGTGGGATAGAGCGGCAATCGACGCTCTCCCACTCTCCTCCGCATCCCGCAGCGCGGCATTTGCCGAACGCAACGCGTTCGAGCACAAGACTCCCGTGTCAGAACGGGAGCCTGGCCGCGCATCTTCGCCCAAAGCCGCGCGATCATCAACGCTCGGCTTTGGCACCACACCGTACCGCTGGTAATCCAGGGGCACGATGCGGCACCGCTTCGCCACCTCGCGAGGGGCCTTCGCGAGACGTCCATTCACCTTAATGGACGCCTCTGCCGCTTCGAACATGTCCACGACATGCTCAGCAAGCGGCAGAGATGGCATAGCGGTAGCCGCCGGCCTACCAGCTAACCACGGCCTATGGTCACGCTGGCTAGCCGGCAGCTCCACGGGTAGATCTGGCCGAACACTCACCAGCCACTGGCAAGCGTCCGACCAATCCTCCTCCGTGGCTAACTGCGAGCGCTCTACTAGACGAGGGCCTTCGTCTTCCTCCAGAGCACTCGCAGTTGATGTCGACGGCGGGTAAGCTGATACCCCTGGCAAGCCTGGAAAAGCATGCGGGCCCGAGAGAGCAGGCATGCTAAAATCCGCGGCTTGACCAGGAGCAGGCGCCGTGGCAGAGCGCGGGGTAAACACCGCTCTACCACGGGTCTGACCAGCACCAGCCATACCATCGGCAAGCCGAGGTATGCGGTATCCGTGGTCAACAGCACCGCCCGGGGACACCCTCTGGACCGTGAAATCTACTCCTGCGTGAGTAGAACCATGGAACACGTCGCCTGCATTCCCCGCGAGGGGTGCACAGACGTCGTATTCCATGGCCACGTCCTCAGACGGCGACCCCAGCAGGAGATCCTCTTCTTCCTGGCCAGAAAGATTAGACTCCGGGTCAGCAAAGAAAGCTAACCCGGACTGGCCAGGAAAGGTGCCATAGGAGGGTTTGGCACCTTCGGCGCGCGGATACCCGGGGTCTGATGAGCAGACCGCGGGTCCCAGCAACAACCGTTGTCCACGGCCCCTCGGCGCGGCGCCATGCCTGCTGCCAGGGCCTTGGACTGCCCCCAACAAAGGGGCCACCTCTGAATCCACAACCGGACCGGACCTAAAGAGACCGGATTCAGAGGCGGGGATCACCTGCTCGTAAGCAGATGCCGAGGACAACAAAGGAGCTGGCCCAGGGAGCATGCCACGAAGCAACTCTGGGACCAGATCCTTTATTGTCCTCTGCATCTCTTGCAACATTTCGGACCTGAAGGCCTCCATATCCACCGCGGATGAGGCCTTCTTCTTACCCTTCTTACACACTTTCTCCTTCTTCTTCCTCTCTTCCTCCATTACCTTCTCCCTTGCCTGCAATGCGAGAAAATCAGACATTAATTCGCCCCCCCATAGCTTACATACGTCGCACTTCAGCAACGGTCCACAGGGACTGCAGCTGAAGCACAAGTGCGGGACGAAGCGGCTTTTCAGAAACCTCCCGCAGGACGGGCAACCAGGTCTCTGAAACAGGACAAAGGACAGGGACAATGAGCAAGGTAGTTAAGGTTAGCAAACTCAAAACCAACTAAAAAGAGAGGACAGGATCTCAAGATCAGAAATCAAGAAGAACCAGCCATGGACAAAACGTTAATTGTTAATAAAAAGGCCAAGGCCGATTATGACGTCATCACTCTCGTGACCAAATTAATCGATCCGCAACAAGCACCAAGAGCAAGAACGAATTGTATAAGTAAAAACGGAACATTTCCGTTGAATTGGCATTTCGAGTACACAACAATCAGATATACAGAGATAACTCCTTCCAATTCTAGTATTGGCAAAAAGGGAAATTATCTCCCCTTTTGTTTACATTATAATTAGATACCTGATCCTTGTATAGACAAACCATCCAACGTGATGAACCGGAGAACTCCACCATAGTACGCCTCTACATTCTCTCCACCTCAGGGGAAGGAATTGGAGCAAGAGGGCAAAGTGAGAAGACCTTTATAACAGGCCTCCAACTCACTGAACATAGATCTTTTGGTTAGATAACCTAACAGTATTAGTAGGAAATGGAACCGTGGTGGAGAGAAAACATATCCTCTTGTGCCGAAAAGTCCACCAAAGCTTCAATGCGATACCTGTGGACAAAACACAAAGAGAAATGAGACATATGAAGCACCATGTTGTAAAAAACCAACATAATCAGGCGCTAATCACGGTAAGCGCGAGTCCCGGAAATACATTAAACCGGGACAAAACACGCTAGCATATCAAAGAATTCACCTGATAAAGCGATCCCGCTCCCTCTAAAGGCGAATCCTCCCTCTCCGACATGCTTCCACCAAAAATAATCGTCAAACGTGAGCGAAAAACAAGGCAACGCGCAGAAAAGTATGAAAAACACAAAACCGCATGTAACCCTTTGCCAATAAATGAGCAAAGAGGAAGTAGTAGTCGGCGCATGCGCGGTGGTGGGGCGAGCATCCGCCGGACTACCTCTGACTCCCTGCCCAGTAGGGGCACCTAACTGTTTTTAATCTGAGTGTTTTATTGAGTGAAAGCCGATATTTAGCAATATCAAAAGTATTAGGGAGGTAAGTATACTCTTGATGTGAAATCATGCACACCAGCGCGGCCCGGAACATCCGTATGAGATTCCACGTCCAACCGTGGAATCTTATACGGCCGGCCGTCTGCTCCAAGGCGGGCCACAGGCTGAACCATGAAACCTGCTCCCGAGGGAACAGTGCCATAGGTGCGAGCGTTCACGCTCCCCAAGAGAGGAGTGTAGACGTTCGCATCCATGTCTTCATGGTCAACCTGTGGACCGAGCAGGTAATCCTCATCATCTTCCTGGTCAGGAAGGTTAGACTCTGGATTAGTAAAGAAAACTAATCCAGACTGACCAGGAGACTGCTCGAAGGCAGATGATGAGTTTACTCCGCGAGTGATTGTGGTCAGGCCCACTGGTCGGGTCCCGCCTGATGCTTCTTGCGCCGCTGGCACCCCAGGCGATGTGAACATCAAGCCTGGGTCCAAGACGGCCGCCCCTGGATCACTAAACACTTTGTCCGAGCTAATAGGCCATGATCCATGGACGGGGGCTACCCGCACTGAGGTCGATGTGCAGGAAGTTGAAACACCTGTGCCAGGCAACATGCCGCGAAGCATGTCAGGCATCAGGTCTTTCAAAGTCCTGCGCATCTCACTCACTAACTCAACCTTGAAGGCCTCGAGCCCACCCTTCTCAGAGGCCTTCTTCTTACCCTCCTTCTTAGACTTCTTGCCCTCCTCAGCCATCATCTTAGCCTGAAAAGAGAAGAATTCAGAGGTTAGATCCCACCCCCCACTCTTTACAAATGACACATTTGTTAATTAGCCTACAAGCTGAACACAGATGGCTAGGGTGGGGGAAGAATCTAGCCTTCATAGGCTTCAGACAGGATGGACACTTCTGAAAGGAAAGGGATAAGAAGACAATGAGTATGATAGTTTCAAAGCCTTGTTAATGGACTATTTAGTAGATACCAAAACAAACTTGAGAGAAGACATCCACTTTTATGATCACCCTGATGGGACAGGTGACTTCTCTAGTTAATAAAACATCAAATACAACCAGAACCCCAAATTAAGAGAGAGAGAAAGATTATGACTATCTAGATATCTCTCCACACTCTTAATAAACAGGGAGATGAACACATCCCAGACTTCTCTAAACTAAGATTATGACATCAAGGAAAAAGAAAACTCTGGTTGATTATGACATTAAACCTCAATGCAAAAGCTCCTTCAAGGAGAGGGGACGTCAGAAAAAATGCAAGAAATATCTAGATCTTACAGAAATTCTCAGCTCCCAAATAATATAATATTAAATTATATATACTCGAGAACCCATGCACATGCAAGAGAGAATATAGTGCAATAGCAAAAGGCAGCAGAAAATTGTAATTATTTTCAAATAATTATGCGCCATAATTAATAAACTCCCTTAGCCTGAGCACAGGCAACCATCCTCTTGTGCAGGGAAAACACGTCCCTCCATCCGCCGAGACTCCTCTTCCAGAAGAACTGATGAGGGGGATGGGACAAAAGGAAGGAGATATTTTATTTATTAATTTATTATATCTCCAACCCTTAGACATATCACGATGATAAGTCACCCTGGGATGTGAACAACCTTCTAGAGAAGACCAGGCATCCTTGTTTAGTCGCAAGACAAACCTGTAAGCATAAAACACAAGAGATTAATAGCCCTAGGCGTTGGGAAAAAATTTACAAGTATTCCCAGCGCCTGAAAACGCGGTACCGCCGAAACGGCCGCGACGAAAACCGGTAACACACAAAAGTTACAAGTCTTAAATAAAAGCCCGGAATAATGTCACCTTAGATGATGACGAGGAGGACTCCTCCAACAGTTTTGCATCAGCCATGATGGAATAGGATGATTTTAAATAGAGAAATTCTCGATAAAGAGCCTGTGAAGATTTTCCACAAGTTGCTTTCAGCCAATATATTAGAAAACGGAAGTACCGGTGTGCGCATGCGCAGTGGGTGGTGTTTGTCATGTGCATGACTGTGTACTTCCACCTGCCCATTAGGGGCACCTAACTTTTTATAGTTCTGAATATTATTGAATTTAGGGCCGATATACTAGTATATCAAGAGTGTTAGGGAGGTAAGTATGTTCTCATGATGTGAAAAATTCGTTTCAAAATATTCAACAGCATGTTTATTAAATAGTAGAGACATACAATTATTACGTGAAAGGTAATAACGACATAGTCTGTTAAAACAAACCAGGATACAAGGTTTTTAACCTGATGCTTGGTTTCACATGTGAGACCAAAAGTCTGAATGATCTGGACTCGTTTCTCTTTCCTTTATATACCCTTCTCTGGGTAAACTTGTGGATTGAGTGGTCCTTGACCAAATATGGGCAATAAGATGGGAGTAGAACGGTACCCTTGTCTGAAATTTTTACCGGTTTAGTAAAAATTATTTTGGTTAACTTTTTTACCTGTTCAGTTTTTTGGCGGTATGGTTGCATATGTGCCGGTATCAGAAATTGTTACCATTTGGGATCGTTTTTGCTGGTTGTGGTTCTTTTACCGGTTGTGAATTTTTTGGGCGATTTTGGAAAATGTAATTTGTTTTGGCATTTTTGGTTGCCAAAGTATTTACCGGTTTTGGGAATTTATACAATTCTTATGTGTCACTCTATTAAGAGTTAAAGACGGGCCTAATAGAATCATCTATGACGTAATGATTATGATGTCATCCTACACGCCGCATAGCTGATTATGATGTCATATGACGTCATTACTCTGGAAAGGTCCATTATCTACCATAATTAACATAACCTTTGACACGGTACACAAATTACATGTTGTACTAAGGGCAAATACTCCATTTAAATTAAGTTGCATTACATGATTTTCTGGTAGACCTCTTTTATAAATTTAATTCTGATGAAAATAGATGTTTGTGTAACTTAAACAGTGTACTTAATACTTGTACATACATGATTATATTAACAGATTAAACAAAATTTATTACTCAATATGAGTATTGTATGCAGGACTGGAAAATTCCAAATTTTTGGGCTTGGACAACCAAAACTTGTTTGTCGTTGTACATGGCTGTAGGAACATGGAATTTTCAAGCTCTGCTTTAATGGTCAGCTTGACTAAAATAGCCTCTGCTGTGTTCTTGCAGAATGTCCGTTTGTAGGCCTAGAGAAGACAATTTCTTTTAATTTACCACTGGAATACCTGGCTCGATAACCGAGCTAGTCATTTCATGTGGTAAAAATGTTTAAATAGTCTTTTCTTCACATGCAAATGGAAAATAATTAAGAAAATATTTAGACATTCCTGACCAAATATGACCATCACATGGTTAATATTCAATCCCTAGAATCCCAACAGAGGATATCTGCTAAGGATTAATCTCTTTTTTATTCCACTATTGTCTCTTTGGTTCACATTGCCATTATTATAGACTATCTAGAGTCACGAGTCATCGTCTTATCACCTGCGAGATTTCAAACTCTTTGGTGTACGAGATTGCGGAGTGAACAGAGGTATAGTTAGTGTCGCTATGATAACACTTTTTGAATGACCATCTACATCTTTTTCATTTGTCGTCGTCACTTTACAACCAATCTCCTGTAGCACCAGTATCAGCCTGTAATAAATCATATCATC
>CM067366.1:82858922-82991266 GCA_034401795.1 Chaetoderma sp. LZ-2023a
ACGACACGACGATGTTAACAAACTTCTGGGATGGAGTTAGCTCTGATTTCGGGAAATTGATTATCCAGCCCAAGTCCGAGAGAGTTTTCAAAACAATCACCAGATTGGCGGACAACGCTTCCCGGGTGTGTGCTTTCAATAGCCAGTCGTCTATGTACGTGTGGACTGCTATGCTTCTCCTGCGGAGGTATGCAGTGATCGCGAGAACCACACGGGTGAAGACCCGAGGAGCCGTGGAAATTCCGAAGGGTAACACCCTGAATTCCCACCGCCGGCCCTGAAATGCAAATCTCAGGAATCGACGGAAACTCCTCTCTATGGGAATGTGGAAATAAGCATCCTTCAAATCTACCGATGCTGTCCACATCCCTCGCTCTAACCCCGCCAACACCGAGCGCACAGTCTCCATCTTGAAACTGGGTGTCTCGATGAACTTGTTCAACGGCTTGAGGTTGAGAATCGGCCTCCACCCTCCGGTGTTTTTTGTTACTAAGAACAGGGTTGAATAGAAGCCCGGGCACCTCTGTGCCGGCTGAATGGCTTCTTTTAGTATGAGGGAATTTATTTCCTCCTCTATACACAACCTCTGATCCGGATCCCGTGGAATGGGAGTCCAGATCGGCGCGAGAGACAGTCGCGATGGCGGGCCTGTCACCCAGTCGGGACGATACCCGACCGAAAGCCATCGCAAGACTAAACGGTCCTGAGTCAACCGCTTCCACTCTGGCAAGCGGGCGGCCAAACGGCCGCCCACCGGTCCACCTAGGGATAGAGGTGGACATAAGGAGGGCCAGAGTGGCACTGTTCTCTCGGCCTGTAACACCGGAGTGGTTCCCACCGCGGTAACCAGGGCCATCAGGCCCGATTACCGCGACCAGATCCCCGCGCGCCCCGCCCAGCGCCGCGCGCACCACGGTGCGCGGGCTGCTGTCTGGCTGGGTGCGGCTGGGGAGCCTGCGCCCCCCTCACTGCTGGCCGAATCGCCCGTGGCCTAGGCCTACGTTGCGACGGTGGCTGGCCCCTGACCTGGCCAGCACCACCTCGAGCCTGCAGAGGACGATACGCAGGGGGTGCCGCGCGAACACGCTCCCGCCGGAGCACCTCAAACTGTTCCCGCAGCGCCCTCTGGTTATTAACCAGAGTGACCGTCTCCTGGAGGTGCCTGCATCCCTCACCTCCAAAGAGACCAGGACCTGTCATAGGCGTCCGCAGCAGCCTATTATACAGGTCCTGGGACGGGCACAGATTGTCAAGTGCAAACGTGCGCCGCGCCCGGACACTTCTGGTTACCGCCCGCGTCAAACAGTCCAAAGCCAGGTTGATACCATCCTGAATGGCTCTCTGGACTGTCACCGGGCTAGGTTGGCGTGATGCGGAAGCCGCTACCACCCCTTGTAGCAGCTGGGAAACGTGGGATAGAGCGGCAATCGACGCTCTCCCACTCTCCTCCGCATCCCGCAGCGCGGCATTTGCCGAACGCAACGCGTTCGAGCACAAGACTCCCGTGTCAGAACGGGAGCCTGGCCGCGCATCTTCGCCCAAAGCCGCGCGATCATCAACGCTCGGCTTTGGCACCACACCGTACCGCTGGTAATCCAGGGGCACGATGCGGCACCGCTTCGCCACCTCGCGAGGGGCCTTCGCGAGACGTCCATTCACCTTAATGGACGCCTCTGCCGCTTCGAACATGTCCACGACATGCTCAGCAAGCGGCAGAGATGGCATAGCGGTAGCCGCCGGCCTACCAGCTAACCACGGCCTATGGTCACGCTGGCTAGCCGGCAGCTCCACGGGTAGATCTGGCCGAACACTCACCAGCCACTGGCAAGCGTCCGACCAATCCTCCTCCGTGGCTAACTGCGAGCGCTCTACTAGACGAGGGCCTTCGTCTTCCTCCAGAGCACTCGCAGTTGATGTCGACGGCGGGTAAGCTGATACCCCTGGCAAGCCTGGAAAAGCATGCGGGCCCGAGAGAGCAGGCATGCTAAAATCCGCGGCTTGACCAGGAGCAGGCGCCGTGGCAGAGCGCGGGGTAAACACCGCTCTACCACGGGTCTGACCAGCACCAGCCATACCATCGGCAAGCCGAGGTATGCGGTATCCGTGGTCAACAGCACCGCCCGGGGACACCCTCTGGACCGTGAAATCTACTCCTGCGTGAGTAGAACCAT
Organism: Chaetoderma sp. LZ-2023a; assembly: GCA_034401795.1. Taxonomy (NCBI): domain Eukaryota; kingdom Metazoa; phylum Mollusca; class Caudofoveata; order Chaetodermatida; family Chaetodermatidae; genus Chaetoderma; species Chaetoderma sp. LZ-2023a. The sequence goes on from CM067366.1 coordinate 82,861,094, forward strand.
GGAACACGTCGCCTGCATTCCCCGCGAGGGGTGCACAGACGTCGTATTCCATGGCCACGTCCTCAGACGGCGACCCCAGCAGGAGATCCTCTTCTTCCTGGCCAGAAAGATTAGACTCCGGGTCAGCAAAGAAAGCTAACCCGGACTGGCCAGGAAAGGTGCCATAGGAGGGTTTGGCACCTTCGGCGCGCGGATACCCGGGGTCTGATGAGCAGACCGCGGGTCCCAGCAACAACCGTTGTCCACGGCCCCTCGGCGCGGCGCCATGCCTGCTGCCAGGGCCTTGGACTGCCCCCAACAAAGGGGCCACCTCTGAATCCACAACCGGACCGGACCTAAAGAGACCGGATTCAGAGGCGGGGATCACCTGCTCGTAAGCAGATGCCGAGGACAACAAAGGAGCTGGCCCAGGGAGCATGCCACGAAGCAACTCTGGGACCAGATCCTTTATTGTCCTCTGCATCTCTTGCAACATTTCGGACCTGAAGGCCTCCATATCCACCGCGGATGAGGCCTTCTTCTTACCCTTCTTACACACTTTCTCCTTCTTCTTCCTCTCTTCCTCCATTACCTTCTCCCTTGCCTGCAATGCGAGAAAATCAGACATTAATTCGCCCCCCCATAGCTTACATACGTCGCACTTCAGCAACGGTCCACAGGGACTGCAGCTGAAGCACAAGTGCGGGACGAAGCGGCTTTTCAGAAACCTCCCGCAGGACGGGCAACCAGGTCTCTGAAACAGGACAAAGGACAGGGACAATGAGCAAGGTAGTTAAGGTTAGCAAACTCAAAACCAACTAAAAAGAGAGGACAGGATCTCAAGATCAGAAATCAAGAAGAACCAGCCATGGACAAAACGTTAATTGTTAATAAAAAGGCCAAGGCCGATTATGACGTCATCACTCTCGTGACCAAATTAATCGATCCGCAACAAGCACCAAGAGCAAGAACGAATTGTATAAGTAAAAACGGAACATTTCCGTTGAATTGGCATTTCGAGTACACAACAATCAGATACAGAGATAACTCCTTCCAATTCTAGTATTGGCAAAAAGGGAAATTATCTCCCCTTTTGTTTACATTATAATTAGATACCTGATCCTTGTATAGACAAACCATCCAACGTGATGAACCTGAGAACTCCACCATAGTACGCCTCTACATTCTCTCCACCTCAGGGGAAGGAATTGGAGCAAGAGGGCAAAGTGAGAAGACCTTTATAACAGGCCTCCAACTCACTGAACATAGATCTTTTGGTTAGATAACCTAACAGTATTAGTAGGAAATGGAACCGTGGTGGAGAGAAAACATATCCTCTTGTGCCGAAAAGTCCACCAAAGCTTCTCTGCGATACCTGTGGACAAAACACAAAGAGAAATGAGACATATGAAGCACCATGTTGTAAAAACCCAACATAATCAGGCGCTAATCACGGTAAGCGCGAGTCCCGGAAATACATTAAACCGGGACAAAACACGCTAGCATATCAAAGAATTCACCTGATAAAGCGATCCCGCTCCTTCCAGAGGCGAATCCTCCCTTTCCGACATGCTTCCACCAAAAATAAACGTCAAACGTGAGCGAAAAACAAGGCAACGCGCAGAAAAGTATGAAAACAACAAAACCGCATGTAACCCTTTGCCAATAAATGAGCAAAGAGGAAGTAGTAGTCGGCGCATGCGCGGTGGTGGGGCGAGCATCCGCCGGACTACCTCTGACTCCCTGCCCAGTAGGGGCACCTAACTGTTTTTAATCTGAGTGTTTTATTGAGTGAAAGCCGATATTTAGCAATATCCAAAAGTATTAGGGAGGTAAGTATACTCTTGATGTGAAAAGAGCCGTGCTGGCCAACGGCTTCGCCTGTAACCACGCCCGCGGGTTACCGGCGACCGTCTCGTCCACGGTGAGCTCTGGTCTTACAGCGAGGAGCCACGCACACGCCTCTGACCAGTCTTCATCCGTGGCTACCTGCGAACTGCCGACGAGCAACGGGCCCTCGTCATCCTCAATGGCATTCGCAGGTATGGCCGAGGAGGAGGCTATAGACGAACCTGGCTGCCCAGGGAACGTATACGGGCCCGCGAGGGCCGGCATAGCATTCTCCATAGGCAAACCAAGCTCCAAGGCCGCGCTTGTGCGAGGGGGGTTACACACACCAGCGCGGCCTGGAACGTCCGTGTGAGATTCCACGTCCAACTGTGGAATCTTATACGGCCGGCCGTCTGCTCCAAAGCGGGCCACAGGCTGAACCATGAAACCTGCTCCCGAGGGAACAGTGCCATAGCTGCGAGCGTTCACGCTCCCCAACAGAGGAGTGTAGGCGCTCACATCCATGTCTTCATGATCCAGCTGTGGACCGAGCAGGTAGTCCTCATCATCTTCCTGGTCAGGAAAGTTAGACTCTGGATTAGTAAGGAAAACTAACCCAGACTGACCAGGAGACTACTCAAAGGCAGATGACGAGTTTACTCCGCGAGTGATCGTGGTCAGGCCCGTTGGTCGGGTCCCGCCTGATGCTTCTCGCGCCGCTGGCACCCCAGGCGATGCGAACATCAAGCCTGGGTCCAAGACGGCCGCCCCTGGATCACTAAACGCTTTGTCCGAGCTAATACGCCATGATCCAGGGACGGGGGCTACCTGCACCGAGGTCGATGCGCAGGAAGTTGAAACACCTGTGCCAGGCAACATGCCGCGAAGCATGTCAGGCATCAGGTCTTTCAAAGTCCTGCACATCTCACTCACCAACTCACTCTTGAAGGCCTCGAGACCACTCTTCTCAGAGGCCTTCTTCTTACCGTCCTTCTTCGGTTTCTTCCCCTCCTCTGCCATCATCCTCGCCTGTAAAGAGAAGAATTTAGAGGTTAGATCACACCCCCACTTTTCACAAATAACACATTTGTTGGACAGCCTACAAGCTGAACACAGATGGCAAGGGTGGGGGAAGAATCTAGCCTTCATAGACTTTAGGCAGGACGGACACTTCTGAAAAGACGGATACGAAGACAATGAGTATGACAGTCTCAAAGCCTTGATAATGGGTCTTTTAAGAAGAAACCAAAACAACCTCGAGAGAAGACATCCACTATTACGACCACCCTGACGGGACAGGCGACTTCTCTAGTTAATAACTCCAAATACAACCAGAACCCCACATTAAGAGAGAGAGAGAAAGATCATGACTATCTAGATATCTCTCTACACTTCTTAATAAACAGGGGATGAACACATCACAGACTTCTCTAAACTAAGATTATGACATCAAGAAAAGAGAAACTCTGGTTGATTATGACATCAAACCTCAATGCAAAAGCTCCTTCAAGGAGAGGGGACGTCAGATTAATGCAAGAAATATCTAGATCTTACAGACATTCTCAGCTCTCGAGTAATATAATACTAAACTATATATACTCGAGGACCCATGCACACGCAAGAGAGAAAATAGTGCAATAGCAAACGGCAGCAGAAATTGTAATTATTTTCAAATAATTATGCGCCATAATTAATAAACTCCCTTAGCCTGAGCACAGGCAACCATCCTCTTGTGCAGGAAAACACGTCCCTCCATCCGCCGAGACTCCTCCTCCAGAAGAACTGATGAGGGGGATGGGACAAAAGGAAGGAGATATTTTATTTATTAATTTATTATATCTCCAACCCTTAGACATATCACGATGATAAGTCACCCTGGGACGTGAACCACGCTCTAGAAAAGACCAGGCATCCTTGTATAGGCACAAGACAAACCTGTAAGCATAAAACACAAGAGATTAATAGCCCTAGGCGCTGGGAAAAAATTTACAAGGATTCCCAGCGCCTGAAAAACGCGGTACCGCCGAAAACGGCCGCGACGAAAACCGGTAACACACGAAAGTTACAAGTCTCAAATAAAAGCCAGGAACAATGTCACCTTGGATGATGACGAGGAGGGCTCCTCTGACATTTTTGCATCAGCCATGATAGATTTGGATGTATTGTTCTCTTATGAATTCAGAAAAGCGCCTGTGAGGAATTTCCACAAGTTGCTTCCAGCCAATATATTAGAAAACGGAAGTACCGGTGTGCGCATGCGCAGAGGGTGGTGTTGTCATGTGCATGACTGTGTACTTCCCCCTGCCCAGTAGGGGCACCTAACTTTTTATAATTCTGAATATTATTGAATTTAGAGCCGATATACTAGTATATCAAGAGTGTTAGGGAGGTAAGTATATTCTCATGATGTGAAAAATTCGTTTCAAAATATTCAACAGCATGTTTATTAAATAGTAGAGACATACAATTATTACGTGAAAGGTAATAACGACATAGTCTGTTAAAACAAACCAGGATACAAGGTTTTTAACCTGATGCTTGGTTTCACATGTGAGACCAAAAGTCTGAATGATCTGGACTCGTTTCTCTTTCCTTTATATACCCTTCTCTGGGTAAACTTGTGGATTGAGTGGTCCTTGACCAAATATGGGCAATAAGATGGGAGTAGAACGGTACCCTTGTCTGAAATTTTTACCGGTTTAGTAAAAATTATTTTGGTTAACTTTTTTACCTGTTCAGTTTTTTGGCGGTATGGTTGCATATGTGCCGGTATCAGAAATTGTTACCATTTGGGATCGTTTTTGCTGGTTGTGGTTCTTTTACCGGTTGTGAATTTTTTGGGCGATTTTGGAAAATGTAATTTGTTTTGGCATTTTTGGTTGCCAAAGTATTTACCGGTTTTGGGAATTTATACAATTCTTATGTGTCACTCTATTAAGAGTTAAAGACGGGCCTAATAGAATCATCTATGACGTAATGATTATGATGTCATCCTACACGCCGCATAGCTGATTATGATGTCATATGACGTCATTACTCTGGAAAGGTCCATTATCTACCATAATTAACATAACCTTTGACACGGTACACAAATTACATGTTGTACTAAGGGCAAATACTCCATTTAAATTAAGTTGCATTACATGATTTTCTGGTAGACCTCTTTTATAAATTTAATTCTGATGAAAATAGATGTTTGTGTAACTTAAACAGTGTACTTAATACTTGTACATACATGATTATATTAACAGATTAAACAAAATTTATTACTCAATATGAGTATTGTATGCAGGACTGGAAAATTCCAAATTTTTGGGCTTGGACAACCAAAACTTGTTTGTCGTTGTACATGGCTGTAGGAACATGGAATTTTCAAGCTCTGCTTTAATGGTCAGCTTGACTAAAATAGCCTCTGCTGTGTTCTTGCAGAATGTCCGTTTGTAGGCCTAGAGAAGACAATTTCTTTTAATTTACCACTGGAATACCTGGCTCGATAACCGAGCTAGTCATTTCATGTGGTAAAAATGTTTAAATAGTCTTTTCTTCACATGCAAATGGAAAATAATTAAGAAAATATTTAGACATTCCTGACCAAATATGACCATCACATGGTTAATATTCAATCCCTAGAATCCCAACAGAGGATATCTGCTAAGGATTAATCTCTTTTTTATTCCACTATTGTCTCTTTGGTTCACATTGCCATTATTATAGACTATCTAGAGTCACGAGTCATCGTCTTATCACCTGCGAGATTTCAAACTCTTTGGTGTACGAGATTGCGGAGTGAACAGAGGTATAGTTAGTGTCGCTATGATAACACTTTTTGAATGACCATCTACATCTTTTTCATTTGTCGTCGTCACTTTACAACCAATCTCCTGTAGCACCAGTATCAGCCTGTAATAAATCATATCATCAGGAATTAAACAATTAGGAATCTGCGATCTACAGCTACCAAAAGGACTGGAACCACAGATTTTGCTCTTCCACCATTTGTCTCCACCACGCAACAGATGTCTCATTGATATCGCCTGTCGCTGATAAGTGTACATGGATAAACTTGATATTGGCTTCGTTCATTAAGAGTTTCATTTTGTCCTGCAGACATAGGGAGGTGATTGAGAGGCTTCATTTCCTCATCTATGAAGTCTACATCGTCTGCATACTCCATCCCTTGTGGGAGGCCCAGTGTTTATACTGGTGGGTTTGGACCTGTGGAATGCTCTTGCACAGATGAGAGGGCTGTGACACGGTAGCATGTAAACAGCACTGGAGACGCCATCCCAGCATGATATCTACAATTAATTTATTCAATATGGGAATGGAAAATACTCATTGGAACCTTTAAATAGAGATTGGCTTGGTCCTTGAATGCTTAGAGCTGAAATATCAGATTGAGAAATTCCACTTGATCTGGTGTCCATTTTAGAGATGTTGAGTTGTACAATGCAGTCTTCTGTAGTTTCCAAAGTTTAAACAAGTCATTTGTCTTTAACTAACAGTTTCTGTAACAGTACAATAAACTCAATAAAAAATCTTTTCAAACTCATATTAATTTTTTCTTGCAAGAAGCCAGTTTCTGCAACACGAAATTACACACACACGCACGTACGTACGTATGCACACACACACACACACCACTTTGTACAACTAAGATAATATTTTTGCTACCTGAGCAGAATAACTATCTTACCTTTTCTGTGGAGTTTTCAGATCCTGAATAAGTTGCTCCATATGAAGATGAAACTCATCCATAATGAGACATAAGACAAGAATGTGTGCGAGGAGTTTATCTTTCAACTGTGCCGGCATACATCTAGAAATATCAACAATTTACATGTAACATTTAATTCTTTAACCCTTTTAACATTCGCATGAGCTAAAAAAAGCTTCAGCACTGGTCTTGAGAAATGTCCATTTGCAGACCTACAGAAACCTATTTTTGACAATTTACTACTGGAATGACTGGCTCAATAACCGAGCCAGTCAATCCAGTGGTCAATTTTCAAAAATAGGCTTCTCTTGGTCTGCAAATGGACATTTTCTATGAGATAATTGAAATTTTCTTGAAGAAATTTGAGAGTTAAAGGGTTAATGGTCAAGGCAGCTGAAAACAGGCCATTGCCGTGGTATTGAGGAATGCCAAATAGAAGACTATTTTGAAAATTTAGCACTGGAATAACTGGATCAATAACCAAGCCTGTCATTTCAGTGGAATAAATGTTCAAACAAGAGGCCTGCACCTGCATATCGAGCCTTCGGGGCATTTTTGTAAAACTTTAACATTCTTGATGCAAAATAAACTAAGTCCAAACTACGTAAAGGTATGGGGAAAATTGCAAATCATTTTCATTATGGTCCAGATGGGATGTAATGACATGAACGATGGTGTATAACAACTCTGTAAAGTTTTATTGAAATTGGACAAGCCCTTGATTAATTAAATGTCCATTAAAATACTTTAGCATTTACCTAATTCTTAGTGCATGCTCGATATCACAAGGCAGACAGAATTTTGATCTATATAGCCTTAGCCTCGCTAAGGACGTGACAAATAGAGTGAAGATGGTCCTTCAATAAGCACATGCTTTGATTTTCTTGACTAATCTTGATCACTGAGGGTTAACCATGGAGAATGTTTTGAATGTGCACAAATTAGAGGCAGTGGTTTTCAGCAATAATGGAAAACAAACGGAATTCACGAAATTGGTAATTTGAAACTGAAATTTGTAAAACCGTTGTAAATTGAAAGCGAAACTTGACACTGAAATGAAAATTAATGGATAGACATTTTGCTCAAGAAAGTTATCCATTCTCATCCAAAATTGTAAATTATAAGTTACCAATATCCTCCCCACACTGACTTGATACTCTCTGGACTCACTAATAACACAATATACAACACAAATTTGACAGTTTTATTGGCTTTATTATATGTACATGCAGCTTAGATGATATAGTTTACAAAACGGAAATGAAACGGAATCGGCAACTTTATGCAGCGGAAAATGACAAATTCTGAAACGGAAAACCACTGTCCCTAACAAATGCTAACTATTTTCCTGGATGTAAATTAGTCAATCAAGTATTACGTAAATCATGACATACTTAATCAGACAGCATCAATGGAGAGGTATGATGTCACTCAAGCATATGATGTCATAATAAATTACGTAACATATAGTATGACATCACAATCGTAATGCATTATGATTGACATATCTACCTCCATCATGAACACTCAAGTCTGTCAAGTGTATGAATTGCATGCCTTTACTATTTACTAAAACAGTCTGTTGAATATTTTGAAACTGATTTGAACGGACTCTGTCAAAATAGTTTCAAAATATTTAACAACTTACCCAATATAGTTAGCTTGAAATTTGGAATCTGGGAATTCAGGGTTCAAAATATATAAATCGATCCCAACCAACACAAAACATGGGCAGAGCTAAGCTAGAAATGGGCGTGGCATAGCTAGAAATAGATCCTTCTATTGTTGGAGTAGACACAGGGCAGGATATATACAGTTAAACCCTTTAAATATTTAAAACTGTCTAAACTGGCATTTACTGTGGTCTTGAGAAATGTCCACTTAGAGGGTAAAAGAAGACTATTTTTTTTTAACAATTTAGCACTGAAATGACTGGCTAGTTTATATACATGTTTTGATTAATTCCAGTGATAAAAGTTCATTCATATTTACTGATCAAAAGATTACACTTATGATTTGCGTTGAAAACAAAATGGCTAAACTTTTTATATATGTATATTACAATGCTTGAGGGGAACGAGTAATGATTCAGAACTCTGAAGCTTGTGTGAGGGTCTGTGTGTTCAGTTAAAAACCGAAGTTTTTATATTATATTATACTAATTTCAAATTTTCTTGCTTCAATTATTCTCAACATTAAAAGTAGATTTACTAATCACGCAATTTAAGAGCTATAACATGTAGATTAGAGTTACCGTTTGTTCCCCTCACTGCCAACCTTCATCGTGAATTGTTCCAGAAATGTTTTGGTGATTAATTGCGGCCAGTCCACTGGCAAAGGAGCTGGAAAAACAATTAGTGTACCGTATTTATCCTAATTTAACTACCCAATGGGTAACAGTCATGTAACAGGGTGGGTTAATTAGCACAATCAATGCACTTACATTTTAGATATGAGTTAACATTTTGTGCGTTTAAAACGCAAAAAAACTGAAACATGTTTAGCGAAAAGTTATCGTTCTTGCCGCACTCATTCCTTTCTTTCTTCGCAGCATAAAACGGTACAGAGTGTGAAAAAGGAACTAGAGTGTGAAAAAGGAACTAGAGTGTGAAAATGAACTAGAGTGTGAAAAAGGAACTAGTGTGAAAAAGGAACTAGAGTGTGAAAAAGGAACTAGAGTGTGAAAAAGGAACGTTGTTTTATAGCCATCAGTATTTCATCAAGTACTGTGAAATATTCCACAACTTTCACAAAACTGGGTTGCTACACCGTCACGTATTGTAGTTCGAGAGAACGTTAAAGCAATAACATTTACTAACAGTTTCACATCAGCCTTTTCCTCAGCGAATTTACCCACAATGTACAAACACTAATGTTGTCATTTTGAAAATGTTCCGTTTTGGTTCTGCTTTTGTTCCGTTTTGTCCCGCATCATGTTAACTTATATCTTAGCTGTGCTGTATTTTTTTCACTGTTATTGCTCAAAAACATGGGAGCGGTATAATTGTGCGAGGAAGTTAAATTAGAATAAATATGGTATATCTATGTCTACAAGCAAGTACATAGTACAGCAAGACTACATTTATTTGTATAGCTAAATTCTTCCAGGAGTTTGTAAATAAATAATTCTAACAGGGCATGGATGATAGTGGAATATGACTCGTGCCATTTTCATGTCATTTGATCACTCAAACAAGTGGCATTGTAAGATTTATCAAGATTTAAACGAAATCTAGGATTTCTTTTTTCACGAGAGAGTTGATACTTACCTCCCTAATACTTTTGATATTGCTAAATATTGGCTTTCACTCAATAAACACTCAGATTTAAAACAGTTAGGTGCCCCTACTGGGCAGGGAGTCAGAGCGTAGTCTGGCGGATGCCAGCCCCACCACCGCGCATGCGCAGACTAGCACTTCCTCTGACTAGATTATTGGCTGACACACATGCAACTATTAAGAGCCTGAAGACCGAGCCTCTGTGGGGTGGAGAGGCCGGGTCCGTATCTAGGGAGGTAAGTATCAACTCTCTCGTGAAAAAAGAAATCCTAGATTTCGTTTATTTCACTTCAAGAGTATACTTACCTCCCTAATACTTTTGATATTGCCAGAATTCGAAAGTGAATCTGGCGGGAGGGAGGCGAGGTCAAAAGACCATCTCATCCCTATACGCTTTTCTGCGTTTAAGGCACTTAAACTTCTGAAACTGTAAGAAAAAACAGTCAGGATTTGACTAACCATCGGATAACACCACCGATGTATGAGAGATGACCGAATGTCATATGTGCTCCCCCCCCCTCCTTCCTGGGAGGAAGAGTCGACTGACCTCAATGTCCTATACGCTCTCTACGTACAAGTGCCATGTACTACAGGACAGAGACGAAAAAACTCCATTTTCGTAACTCTCAACAATGAACCACACAAATACACAAACCATCACCATATTAATAACGGGTAATCGTGACAATACAATTAACAACGGACAACACATGAACAAGACTGACCTTGTTGAAAACGGCTGCTGACATCATCTTCCCATTGGTAAAGACTGATGCAGGCCCCAAAAAGTGGGTGTTTCCATAAATTAATTGTGAAATATATAAGTAATGAGGAAAAACCTCCTCAAAAAATATAAACCGAGTTATTTTTTCAAAACCGACAAGGCGAGAGGATTAGAGGTGTCACGGAGATAATGGTCTGTAAAACTTGACTCACAGTGCCACTGAGCCACCGACATAATATCATCCACAGGGACCCCATTAAATAGGGCCGTGGATGTCACTACGCCGCGGACACTGTGAGCCTTGGCCACGTCAACCTGCTTCCCGGTGGCGGATTTATGGCAAAACTGAATGCATTCCACAATCCACCTGGAAATGGTGTCCTTAGAAGCCCTGCCATGGGGTTCAATATATGACAACCATAACGCTGACTGGTCGGTGCGCCACTCCGCCGTACGTTGTTTGTACCGGCGCAGCGCCCGGACGGGACACCATGCTTTAGAATTAGGATCATATCTAGTTAAAGCAGGCAAAATAATAGGTTGACCTGGATATTTCAACGACTGATTTTTAGCCAAGAAATTAATCCTAGGTAGCAGCTTAAGGCCTTCCCCTGAAACCACAAAACGGTCATCCTCGGCTGATAAGGCATGAATTTCACTCCTACGCCTAGCCGAGGCCGCAGCAATTAAAAACACAGTCTTCAGTGTTAATAGTTTCATAGAAATGGAACTAAGTGGTTCAAAAGGCTTATCACCTAGTACTTGAAGCACTAGCGATAAACTCCAAGACGGAATCACAGGTGGATTCCTTGGTCTTAGATTGCCCATGCCTTTAATTAATACATTTAATGTATTTACTTCATCACTTCCCCTCTTAGCCAAGCAAGGAATAACAGACATTAATGCTGACTTATAACCAGCAATAGAGTTAGGCTTGAGGCTATAGGCATCATAGAGGTGACAGAGGAAATCAGCCACTACTTGAATAGATGAATCCATTGGATCAATACATCTTTTTGAGCACCATTCTGCAAATCTGTTGATTTTATAATTATATGCTCTGGAGGTTGACCCCCTCCTGGCTTTGGCCATAAACATGGCTGCTTGCTCAGAAAAGCCCTCCTTAATTCTAGATTCCTTGACAACATCCACGCAGTCAATCTGAACATTGACGGATTGTTGTGAAGGGCCTTGCCCTGGAAGATAATATCGTCCATCAGAGGCAGAGGAACCGGATTGCAGACCAGAAGGTCCAGCAGATCCGTATACCATGATCGGCTTGGCCAATCCGGGGCGATCAGAAGCACTTGGCATTCCTCTTGTCTGATTTTCTGAAGAATTTTTGGAATCAGGATTGCTGGAGGGAATGCGTATGCATACATTCTCCCCCAGCTGATAGCTAACGCATCTGTTGCGAAAGCGCTTGGATCCGGAATCGGAGAGACGTACGTCGTCATCTTCGCATTCTTCTTCGTTGCGAACAAATCGATGTTGGGTTTCCCCCAATGGTCGAACAGACGATCCGCCACACATTGATTTAGTTGCCATTCCGTGGGTAAAACACTCATCCTTCGGCTCAATGAGTCTGCTAGCAGGTTTAACCTTCCCGGAATATGAACTGCTTTCAAGGTAATCTGGTGATCCAGACACCAACAAAGCAGTTTCCATGTCATCATACAGAGACTGGGCGACTTCGTTCCGCCCTGGCGGTTTATGTAAGTCACAACTGTTGAGTTGTCTGAACGAATAAGAACAATCTTGCCCTGAACTTTCTGTAAGAAATGTTCCAGGCCCAGGACTACTGCTCTTAGCTCCAGTAGATTTATATGTTCCTGTGACTGTTCCAGATTCCAAAGCCCTGATATCGTGGATTCTTCCAGGCAAGCTCCCCAGCCCTCCATCGATGCATCTGTATACACAGTCACCTGAGGGTGGGGAGGGGTTAGCAAAACCCCCGGTAAGAGATTCTCTGTATTCAACCACCATTGCAGGTGGTGAATCAGAGGCGCCAACACTGACACATTCGAGTCCAGCGAACCTGTACTCTGGGTCCATTGTGTCATGAGAAACAACTGGATTGGCCGCCTGCGTAAGGCGGCCTGAGGAATGACTGGTTCCAACGAAACCATCAACCCCAGCATTCTCAAGTAAACCCGTGCCAGGACATGACGACTGTCGCACACTGACTGAATCAACGAGATGAGTATTTGAACTCTCTCCTGAGTAGGATAAACATATCCTGTCTCCAGATCGAAGAACATCCCCAGGTAAACAAACTTCTGGGATGGAGTCAGCTCTGATTTTGGGAAATTGATCATCCAGCCCAAGTCTGTGAGAATTTTCAAAACAATCTCCAGATTGGCGGACAAACTTTCCCGGGTGTGCGCTTTCAACAGCCAGTCGTCTATGTACGTGTGGACTGCTATGCTTCTCCTGCGGAGGTATGCTGTGATCGCAAGAACCACACGGGTGAAAACCCGAGGAGCCGTGGAAATTCCGAAGGGCAACACCCTGAATTCCCACTGTCTGCCCTGGAATGCAAATCTCAGGAAGCGACAGAAACTCCTGTGGATGGGGATGTGGAAATAAGCGTCCTTCAAATCTATCGACGCCGTCCACATCCCCCTCTCCAACCCCGCCAACACCGAGCGCACCGTTTCCATCTTGAAACTGGCGTCTCGATGAACTTGTTCAATGGCTTGAGGTTGAGAATCGGTCTCCACCCACCGGTGCGTTTTGTTACCAAGAACAGGGTTGAATAGAAGCCCGGACACCTTTGTGCCGGCTGAATAGCTCCTTTTTGTACGAGGGAATTTATCTCCTCCTCGATACACAACCTTTGATCTGGATCTCTCGGAATGGGAGTCCAGACTGGCACCAGAGACAGTCGCGACGGCGGGCCTGTCATCCACTCTGGATGATACCCCACGGAAAGCCATCGCAAGACTAAACGGTCCTGAGTTAACCGTTCCCACTCTTGCATGTGGTCGGCTAGCCGGCCTCCCACCGGTCCACCTAGGGACCGCGGTGGACACAAGGCATGCAAGAGCGGCACTGTTTCCGTCGCCATACACACCGGCGTGGTCCTTACCGCGGTAAGCGCCCTGTCAGGAACGATAACCACGCCCAGATCCTCGCGCGACCCGCCCCGCCCCGCGCGCACCTCGGTGCACGGGCGGCTGCCTGGCTGACGGCGGCTGAGGAGCCTGCGCCCCCCTCACTGCTGGCCGAATCGCACGCGGCCGAGGCCGGCGCTGCGACGGCGGCTGGCCTCTGACTTGGCCAGCACCACCTCGAGCCTGCAGGGGACGATACGCAGGGGCCGCGGCGCGAACGTTAGCACGACGCAGCACCTCAAACTGTTCGCGCAGCGCCCTCTGGTTATTCACCAGGGTGACCGTCTCCTGGAGGTGGCGACATCCCTCACCTCCAAAAAGACCAGGACCCGTCATAGGCGTACGGAGTAGCCTATTATACAGGTCCTGAGACGGGCACAGATTGTCCAGGGCAAATGTGCGTCTTGCCCTGACACTCCTGGTCACCGCCCGCGTCATACAGTCCAGCGCCAGGTTAATACCATCCTGGATGGTTCGCTGGACCGCGAGCGGGCCTGGCTGGCGCGATGCGGATGCCGTTACTACCCCCTGTAACAGCTGGGAGACGTGGGACAGAGCGGCAATCGAAGCCCTCCCACTCTCCTCCGCATCACGCAACGCGGTATTCGCCGAACGCAACGCGTTCGCGCACAAGACCCCCGCGTCAGAACGGGAGCCTGGCCGCGTATCCTCACCCAAAGCCGCGCGGTCATCCACGCTGGGCTTGGGTACCACACCGTACCGCTGGTAGTCCAGGGGCACGATGCGACAACGCCTGGCCACCTCGCGAGGGGCCTTCGCGAGACGTCCACTCGTGTTAATGGACGCCTCCGCCACCTTGAACATGTCAACGACATGCTCCGCCAGCGGCAGAGAAGGCATAGCGTTAGCAGTTGGTTTCCTAGCTAACCACGGCGTGTGAACACGGTGGCTAGCCGACTGCTCCACGGGCAGATCAGGCCTAACGCTCACCAACCACTGGCAAGCGTCATACCAATCCTCCTCCGTGGCTAACTGCGAGCGCTCTACAAGACGGGGTCCTTCGTCTTCCTCCTGAGCGCAAGCAGTAGAGCTTGACGGCGGGTACGCTGATACACCTGGCAAGCCAGGGAAAACATGCGGGCCTGACAGCACCGGCATGAGAATATCACTGGTTTGACCAGGAGCAGGCACCGCGGTAGAGCGCGGGGTATATATAGCCCTACCACGGGCCCGGCCAGCACCAGCTACACTCTCGGCAAGCCGAGGTATGCGGTACCGCTGGCCATCAGCAGCGCCCTGGGCCACCACCTGAACCGCGGACCTTACTCCAGGGTGAGTAATACCGTGGAAAAAAGCGCCTGTATTCCCCGCGAGGGGTGCACAAACGTCTTCATCCATGTCCACGTCGTCAGACGGCGACCCTAGCAGGTAATCCTCATCACCCTGGTCAGAAAGATTAGACCCCGGGTCAGCAAAGAGAGCTAACCCGGGCTGACCAGGAACGGTGCCATAGGAGGTACTGGCCACCGCGGCGTGCGGATACCCCTGGACTGATAAGCAGCCAGCGGGTTCCAGCGACAACCGTCCACGGTCCCCTATCGGCGCGGCAATAAGCCTGCTGCCAGGGCCGTGGAACGCCCCCTCTAATGGGGCCACCTCTGAATCGTCGGACAACGGAAGCGGACTAAGGAAAATCGATCCAGAGGCGGGGATTACCTGCTCCGAAGCCGATGATGAGGACAATAAAGGATCTGGTCCAGGAAGCATGCCACGAAGCAACCCTGGAACCAAATCTTTTATTGTCCTCTTCATCTCTCCCAACATCTCGGTCCGGAAGGTCTCCATATCCACCGCGGACGAGACCTTCCCCTTACCCTTCCTACTTACAACCTCTCGTTTCCGCTTCTTCTTCTTCTCCTCCTCTACCACCTTGTCCGTCGCCTGTAAGCAGCACAAGAATTCGGACATTAACTCGCCCCCCCAGTGCTTACATATGTCACAATTAATCAATGGACCACAAGGGCTACATCGATAACACAGATGCGGCCAGAACTTCACATGCATAAAACGTCCACAGGACGCGCAACCCGGTCCCTGAAACAGGGCAAAGGACAAGGAGTATGAGCAACTAGTTAAGCTTAGAAACTCAATCCAACTCAAGGAGAAGGAAAACGATCATAAAGATCAATATACATCAAAAACCAGCATAGCGCTTGAATTGCTAATAAATACATAGCCAGCTGATTATGACGTCATTAATCCCGTGACAGGAAAAATTCGATCCCAACAAAACATCCAAGTGCAAAGACGAATTGTATGCTGAATGGACAAGTTGACTACACAACCATCAGATACATATAGATAACTCTTTTCTGGCAAAAATGTTAATTATCTCCCTTTGATTGTTTACAATAATTAACATCACCACATTATCAATAACTAGATACCTGACACTTTGTATAGACAAACCATCCAACGTGACGAACCGGAAACTCCACCATCTGCACGCCTCTTAACTCTCTCCACCTCATGGGGAAGGAATTGGATCAAGAGGGCAAAGTGAGAAGACCTTTATACCAGGCCTCCAACTCACTGGACATAATTTTTCATTTGGTTAGATAACCTAACAGTGTTAGTAGGAAATGGAACCATGGTGGAGAGAATACTAATGCTCTGGTACTGTGACGTCACCACCTAGCGTCATACAGACCTGTGGACAGAAACAGAAAGAGAAATTAGTCCTAGGTAGCACCGAGTTGATATAACCCAACCAACCAAGGCGCTTATCACGGTAAACGCGAGTCCCGGAAACACAATACACCGGGAAGAAAACTCGCTAATTTTACTAGAAGTCACCTGATTTAAAGGTCCTCCGTCCTCCTGTGGCGACGTATTCCTATCCGCCATCCAAAAAAGTGACTAACACTCCAAACAAACACCACTTAAACAGTTTAAGAGAGCGAAAAAGCTATTGAACAAAAAAACATGTGTGATCTCTTTGCCAATAATCTAGCAAAGAGAAAGTGCTAGTCTGCGCATGCGCGGTGGTGGGGCTGGCATCCGCCAGACTACGCTCTGACTCCCTGCCCAGTAGGGGCACCTAACTGTTTTAAATCTGAGTGTTTATTGAGTGAAAGCCAATATTTAGCAATATCTAAAGTATTAGGGAGGTAAGTATACTCTTGAAGTGAAAAAACTGTATGAGAATCACAAAGTTAACTTTGGGACCCGCAGATTTCAGGTTCAGACCCCAAATTTCTGGGTGTGTGGTTCCTGGGACCTCCATGATTTAGACTCCATGAGAACCACTTCCTAATACACCCAGATGACAGAAAACAGGCCACAATACAGGAAGAAATATGTACCATGCCCAAAAGGCAAGTCAGACTTCTGTCAAGTCACTTTATTTTGTTTTTGGAAATATTCTAAGTTATTTCTTAGCTGTACTGCACCTATAACTTCATACCTTTACGTCTGAAATCTGTCGCTTTCATGTGATACATCGTCAGCATGTACTGTAGCAACATGGCCAGACATGCTTTGTGTGATCGTGCCTCTGGAGTCACAGGCAGAACTTTCACTTGATTCAGCACATATTTGTAATACCTGCAAGTAACCGTTTATTAACTCTCAAGTCAAGTCGGCCAAAGTCAGCATCTGCAGGGGCGTTGGACAATGTCCATTTGCAGGTCAAAACAAGATAATTTTTTGAAAATATTACCACTGAAATGACTGGCTCGACAATTGAGCCAGTGACATCCGTGGTAAATCTGTAAACGTAGTTTTTTCTTCGCCTGCAGAATGATGAATATTGACTAATTAAGCAAATCTTTTGATTTTCTTGACCAATCTGGACGATTGACCCATTAACGGCCAAGCCGGTCAAAGCGGCTTCTGCCGTGGTCTTGAAACATGTTCATGGTTATTGTTACCCAACGTAACATTGCTTCTGTTAATGCTTTAACCCTTTACCACTTGCAGACCAAGAGAATATTATTTTTGAAAACTTCACGCTGACATGACAGGGTCGGTTATCCGCCCAGTCATTCCAGTGGTAAATTTTCTAAATTAGCCTTCTCTTGGTCTGCAAATGGACATTTTTCCAGACCACTGCAGAGGGCATTTTTGGTCGGCTTGAGTGTTAACGGGCTAATGGTCAAGATTGAGCAAGAAAATCAATTGTTTTGCTTATTAACCCTTTACCGCTCATATCAGCCAAAAATGGCTTCTTTAGTGGTCTTGAGAAATGTCCATTTGCAGACCAAGAGAACACTATTTTTGAAAATTTCCAACTGGAATGACTGGTTCTATAACTGAGCCAGTCATTCCAGTGGTAAATTTTCATAAACAGTTCTCTTGGTCTGCAAATTGACATTTTCTATGAGAAAATTTTAATTTTCTTGAACAAACTTGAGTGTTAAAGGGTTAAATCACTATTTGCAGGCAAAACAAAGGGTATTTTTGAAAGTTTACCACAGGAAAATAGTACTGTATTGGTTATCGGGTCATTTCAACTTTAAACTAGAGATCTTGCCCACAGGACTTTTTTTTGGCAAACCATAACATTTGTCTATTTCTGGGTACAGTGGATGCAACACACCGGTTGCATTACTATGTCAAGTCATCCTTTGCTTCCAAATCACACCCATACATGTAGTTTCAAAGATATACATGTACATACACCCGCACAGATCAAGAATTCGATCCGACCTGAATGCTTTTTATCCAGATCAGAGTCAAAGTCATCTTTCACGGTAAGATCCCGAGATGCGCTTTCAAATGCCTAATAATGTGATGTTGTTTTTGACTTCAGACTATTGTTTTTACTCAAGTGTTAGAGGCTATCGTGTATTGGACAAAAACCTCCTCAAAAATCCTTATTCTCATAAACAGGATGCATAAAGTAAGAAAGGAAATCTGGTAACAAGTAATCATCATCATTCTTCACTCACAAAATGCCGATTTCAAGCCACAGTTTCTAACAGGACAAGAGTTGTACATTTTCTAAATCCAAATCTCTGAGAGGGGCAACTTCTATTAGATACATGTATATTTCAAGAAAACATGGAAAAGGATGAAATCCATTCTTTAAAACAAATAATAACAAATAAACAATCGCTAATAGCACGAAAATGGGCACAATTTATTCGGTACAAGATACCTCCTCCTTAGCACTGTTTAATGTATACCATTCCCATCAACATTGGCGTAAAGTAATTAGCTGGGACTACCTAAACATTGCGCAGACTGTAATAAAGAAAATTCATTTCATGCAAATTCTTCATAAAACAGATCACATGATGTCAGGAGTCTGCTGTAGAGTGAGTACTTGGTAGAGTTGACAGCGATTCATGGGCCTGTGAAATTGAACTTGGAACTCGGAAATTACTGTTTATTATTTAATAATAATTATTGTCTGAAGGTGAGTAAGTATTCTACTCTAGGTCCTGATAGACATAATGAGAACATTTGAGAACATTTTGCGAGTTGGTCAAATAGCTTCATACAAGAAAGCTAGGACCGCTCAATTCTTTAAAACATTTTCAAACATAATCTTCCATGAATTAGTCAACATTAGCCAATCGATGTCATTGTTTAAGCAAACAACACATGTCAGAATTCTCTTCTATGCAGATCACCACACCCAACACTGACCCCACCCACCCCTGCAAATATTAGCCTGCCAGCTACATGCAGTCGCTAGTGGGAAGTTTGTTTTTAGAAACAAAAGTGCAACTAACAATCGCTCAATAGTAAAAAAACCCACCCACTTGTCAAGCACTCTATGATTATTATATGGCTTTGTAACTAGGGACGCACAATAAGAAAAAACCGGAAAAAAGCTCTTATCTCCATGGTGTCTTCTACTCCAAAGATGGCATTTTGACTTGAGCCTGGGGAAAACTGCCAAAGCTATGTTCTCATATATAGGAAACATGTGTCTAATAGATACATGTAGGGTAAAACAGCGTACAATGGAGATTCAGCCACTTTTGAACAAGAGGCCCAAGGGCCTGTGGCGCTCACCTGGACCATTAGCCATCATAGCATTTGAACCACTTGCATTTAAATAGACATGATGGATGATTTTGAAAGGTTGAAATCTGCCCAGCGGTGAATGAGGAGTAGTGTTTTGACAATTTATGGTAATTTTCTTTATAAAATATAGATTTTAACAGAAGAATTGATCAATCAAGAGGTTCTAGAGCCTACCACCACAGAATCCATCTAGCCAAATTTGGTTGAAATATGTCAAGCAGCTATGGAGAAGTAACATTTTTACGATTTCTGGTAAATTTGTCATAAAACTTAAAATTTCCACCCCCACCCCCCCCCCCCCCACCCCAAAATTAATCAATCAAAATTCTGAATAGGCGTTCTAGAAGCTATCACCATAGAATCCATCTAGTAAAATTTGGTTGAAATGTGTCAAGCAGCTAAGGAAGAGTAGCATTTTGACCATTTCCGGTAGATTATTCATAAAATCTAAGATTTTCACCCAAAAAATTGATCATTCAAAGTTCTGAAGAGACGATCTAGAGCCTACTACCATAGAATGCATCTCGCTAAATTTGGTTGACATATGTCAAGCAGCTAAGGATGAGTAGCATTTTGACCATTTCCAGTAGATTTAAAATCTAAGCTTTTCAACCAAAAAATTGATCAATCAAAATTCTGAATAGGTGTTCTAGAACCGACCACAATAGAATCAGTCTAGCCAAATTTGGTTGAAATATGCCAAGTAGCTAAGGAGGTGAAGCATTTTGACAGTTTCCGGTAAATTTTCATAAAATCTCAGATTTTCACGACAAAAAATTCAACAATCAAAATTCTGAAAAAAATGTTGGAGCGTACCAGCATAGGATCCATCTAGCCATATTTGGTTGAAATCTGTCAAACTGTTAAGGAGAAGAAGTGATTTGATGGACGGATGACGGACGGACGACAGCCTTTCAGGCCAGGTGAGCTAAAAATAGAAAGTGAATTTACCGATCTTTCACATTTGCCTGTGAAATAAACGAAATCAAGGATTTCTTTTTTCACGAGAGAGTTGATACTTACCTCCCTAATACTTTTGATATTGCTAAATATCGGCTTTCACTAAAAAAACACTCAGATTAAAACAGTTAGGTGCCCCTACTGGGCAGGGAGTCAGAGCGTAGTCTGGCGGATGCCAGCCCCACCACCGCGCATGCGCAGACTAGCACTTCCTCTGACTAATTTATTGGCTGATACACATGCAACTATTAAGAGCCTGAAGACCGAGCCTCTGTGGGGTGGAGAGGCCGGGTCCGTATCTAGGGAGGTAAGTATCAACTCTCTCGTGAAAAAAGAAATCCTTGATTTCGTTTATTTCACATCAAGAGTATACTTACCTCCCTAATACTTTTGATATTGCCAGAATTCGACAGTGAATTCGGCGGGGAGGGAGGCGAGGTCAAAAGACCAGCTCATCCCTATACGCTTTTCTGCGTTTAAGGCACTTAAACTTCTGAAACTGTATGAAAAAACAGTCAGGATTTGACTAACCATCGGATAACACCACCGATGTATGAGAGATGACCGAATGTCATATGCGCTCCCCCCCCTCCTTCCTGGGAGGAAGAGTCGAATGACCTCAATGTCCAATACGCTCTCTACGTACAAGTGCCATGTACTACAGGACAGAGACGAAAAAACTCCATTTTCGTATACTCTCAACAATGAACCACATAAATACACAAAACCATCATCATATTAATAACGGGTAACGTGACAAGACAATCAACAATGGACAACCCATGCAAAAGACTGACCTTATTGAAATGGCTGCTGACATCCTCTTCCCATTGGTGAAGAACGATGCAGTCCCAAAAAAGTGGTTGTTTCCATAAATTAATTGTGAAATATATAAGCAATGAGGAAACCCCATCAAAAATATAAGCCTAGTTATTTTTTCAAAATCGACAAGGCGAGAGGATTAGAGGTGTCACGGAGATAATGGTCTGTAAAACTTGACTCACAGTGCCACTGAGCCACCGACATAATATCATCCACAGGGACCCCATTAAATAGGGCAGTGGATGTCACTACGCCGCGGACACTGTGAGCCTTGGCCACGTCAACCTGCTTCCCGGTGGCGGATTTATGACAAAACTGAATGCATTCTACAATCCACCTGGAAATGGTGTCCTTAGAAGCCCTGCCATGGGGTTCAATATATGACAACCATAACGCCGACTGGTCGGTGCGCCACTCCGATGTACGTTGTTTGTACCGGAGAAGCGCCCGGACGGGACACCATGCTTTAGAATTAGGATCATATCTAGTTAAAGTAGGCAAAACAATAGGTTGACCTGGATATTTCAACGACTGATTCTTAGCCAAGAAATTAATCCTAGGTAGCAGCTTAAGGCCTTCCCCTGAAACCACAAAACGGTCATCCTCGGCTGATAAGGCATGAATTTCACTTCTACGCCTAGCCGAGGCCGCAGCAATTAAAAAACACAGTCTTCAGTGTTAATAGTTTCATAGAAATGGAACTAAGTGGTTCAAAAGGCTTATCACCTAGTACTTGAAGCACTAGCGATAAACTCCAAGACGGAATCACAGGGGGATTCCTTGGTCTTAGATTGGCCATGCCTTTAATTAATACATTTAATGTATTTACTTCATCACTTCCCCTCTTAGCCAAGCAAGGAATAACAGACATTAAAGCTGACTTATAACCAGCAATAGAGTTAGGCTTGAGGCTATAGGCATCATACAGGTGACAGAGGAAATCAGCTACTACCTGAATAGATGAATCCATTGGATCAATACATCTTTTTGAGCACCATTCTGCAAATCTGTTGATTTCATAATTATATGCTCTGGAGGTTGACCCCCTCCTGGTTTTGGCCATAAACATGGCTGCTTGCTCAGAAAAGCCCTCCTTAATTCTAGATTCCTTGACAACATCCACGCAGTCAATCTGAACATTGACGGATTGTTGTGAAGGGCCTTGCCCTGGAAGATAATGTCGTCCATCAGAGGCAGAGGAACCGGATTGCAGACCAGAAGGTCCAGCAGATCCGTATACCATGATCGGCTTGGCCAATCCGGGGTGATCAGAAGCACTTGGCATTCCTCTTGTCTGATTTTCTGAAGAATTTTTGGAATCAGGATTGCTGGAGGGAATGCGTATGCATACATTCTCCCCCAGCTGATAGCTAACGCATCTGTTGCGAAAGCGCTTGGATCCGGAATCGGAGAGACGTACGTCGTCATCTTCGCATTCTTCTTCGTTGCGAACAAATCGATGTTGGGTTTCCCCCAATGGTCGAACAGACGATCCGACACACATTGATTTAGTTGCCATTCCGTGGGTAAAACACTCATCCTTCGGCTCAATGAGTCTGCTAGCAGATTTAACCTTCCCGGAATATGAACTGCTTTCAAGGTAATCTGGTGATCCAGGAACCAACAAAGCAGTCTCCATGTCATCATACAGAGACTGGGCGACTTCGTTCCGCCCTGGCGGTTTATGTAAGTCACAACTGTTGAGTTGTCTGAATGAATAAGAACAATCTTGGCCTGAACTTTCTGTAAGAAATGTTCCAGGCCCAGGACTACAGCTCTTAGCTCCAGTAGATTAATATGTTCCTTTGACTGTTCCAGATTCCAAAGCCCTGATATCGTGGATTCTTCCAGGCAAGCTCCCCAGCCCTCCATCGATGCATCTGTATACACAGTCACCTGAGGGTGGGGAGGGGTTAGCATAACCCCCACCAAGAGATTCTCTGTGTCCAACCACCATTGCAGGTGATGAATCAGAGGCGCCAACACTGACACGTTCGAGTCCAGCGAACCTGTACTCTGGGTCCATTGTGTCATGAGAAATAACCGGATCGGCTGCCTGCGTAAGGCGGCCTGAGGAATGACTGGTTCCAATGAAACCATCAACCCCAGCATTCTCAAGTAAACCCATGCCAGGACATGACGACTGTCGCACACTGACTGAATTAATGAGATGAGTTTCTGAACTCTCTCCTGAGTAGGAAAAACATATCCTGTCTCTAGATCGAAGAACATCCCCAGGTAAACAAACTTCTGGGATGGAGTCAGCTCTGATTTTGAGAAATTGATCATCCAGCCCAAGTCTGTGAGAGTCTTCAAAACAACCTCCAGACTGGCCGATAAACTTTCCTGGGTGTGCGCTTTCAACAGCCAGTCGTCTATGTACGTGTGGACTGCTATGCTTCTCCTGCGGAGGTATGCGGTGATCGCAAGAACCACACGGGTGAAAACCCGAGGAGCCGTGGAAATTCCGAAGGGTAACACCCTGAATTCCCACTGTCTGCCCTGGAATGCAAATCTCAGGAAGCGACGGAAACTCCTGTGTATGGGGATGTGGAAATAAGCGTCCTTCAAATCTATCGACGCTGTCCACATTCCCCTCTCTAACCCCGCCAACACCGAGCGCACAGTCTCCATCTTGAAACTGGGCGTCTCTATGAACTTGTTCAATGGCTTGAGGTTGAGAATTGGTCTCCACCCTCCGGTGTTTTTTGTTACTAAGAACAGGGTTGAATAGAAGCCCGGACACCTTTGTGCCGGCTGAATAGCTCCTTTTTGTATGAGGGAATTTATTTCCTCCTCGATACACAACCTTTGCTCTGGATCTCTCGGATTTGGAGTCCAGATCGGCACTAGAGACAGTCGCGATTGCGGGCCTGTCATCCAATCGGGATGATACCCGACTGAAAGCCATCGCAAGACTAAACGGTCCTGAGTTAACCGTTCCCACTCTTGCATGTGGTCGGCTAGCCGGCCTCCCACCGGTCCACCTAGGGATAGAGGTGGACATAAGGAG
Organism: Chaetoderma sp. LZ-2023a; assembly: GCA_034401795.1. Taxonomy (NCBI): domain Eukaryota; kingdom Metazoa; phylum Mollusca; class Caudofoveata; order Chaetodermatida; family Chaetodermatidae; genus Chaetoderma; species Chaetoderma sp. LZ-2023a. The sequence goes on from CM067366.1 coordinate 82,885,533, forward strand.
TGCAAGAGCGGCACTGTCTCCTTTGCCAGAAACACCGGAGCGGTTCTCACCGCGGTAACCGTCCCATCAGGAACGATTACCACGCCTAGATCCTCGCGCGCCACGACCAGCACCGCGCGCACCTCGGTGCGCGGGCGGCTGCCTGGCTGACTGCGCCTGAGGAGCCTGCGCCCCCCCCTCGCTGCTGGCCGAATCGCACGCGGCCGAGGCCGACGCTGCGATGGTGGTTGGCCTCTGACCTGGCCACCCCCACCTCGAGCCTGCAGGGGACGATACGAAGGGGGGTGCGGCGCGAACGTTAGTACGACGAAGCACCTCAAACTGCTCGCGCAGCGCCCTCTGGTTATTTACCAGAGTAACCGTCTCCTGGAGGTGCCTACATCCCTCACCTCCAAAGAGACCAGGACCTGTCATAGGCATACGCAGTAGCCTATTGTACAGGTCCTGGGACGGGCACAGATTGTCCAAGGCAAATGTGCGCCTTGCCCAGACACTCCTGGTCACCGCCCGCGTCATACAGTCCAGAGCCAGGTTGATACCATCCTGGATGGCTCGCTGGACTGTGACCGGACTTGGCTGGCGCGATGCGGATGCTGTTACTACCCCTTGTAACAGCTGGGAGACATGGGACAGAGCGGCAATCGAAGCCCTCCCACTCTCCTCCGCATCACGCAACGCGGTATTTGCTGAACGCAACGCGTTCGAACACAAGACTCCCGTGTCAGAACGGGAGCCTGGCCGCGCATCCTCACCCAAAGCCGCGCGGTCATCCACGCTCGGCTTAGGTACCACACCGTACCGCTGGTAATCCAGGGGCACGATGCGGCAACGCCTGGCCACCTCACGCGGGGCCTTCGCGAGACGTCCACTCGACTTAATGGACGTCTCCGCCGCCTCGAACATGTCAACGACATGCTCTGCCAGCGGCAGAGAAGGCATAGCGTTAGCAGTAGGCTTACCAGCTAACCACGGCCTGTGATCACGCTGGCTAGCCGACTGCTCCACGGGCAGATCTGGTCTAACACTCATCAACCACTGGCAAGCGTCAGACCAATCCTCCTCCGTGGCTAGCTGCGAGCGCTCTACAAGACAGGGGCCTTCGTCTTCCTCCTGAGCGCAAGCAACAGAGCTTGACGGCGGATACGCTGATATCCCTGGCAAGCCAGGGAGAGCATGCGGGCCTGACAACACCGGCATGCTAATCTCACTGGCTTGACCAGGAGCAGGCGCCGTGGTAGAGCGCGGGGCACATACCGCCCCACCACGGCCCCGGCCAGCACCAGCGACACTCTCGGCAAGCCGAGGTATGCGGTAACGCTGGCCCTCAGCGCCCAGGGCCACAGTCTGAACCGTGGATTCTACCCCTGCGTGAGTAGAACCGTGGAATAAGTCGCCTGTATTCCCCGCGAGGGGTGCACTGACGTCATAATCCATGGCCACGTCCTGAGACGGCGACCCCAACAGGTAATCCTCATCCTCCTGGCCAGACAGATTAGACTCCGGGTCAGCAAAGAGAGCTAACCCGGACTGGCCAGGGAAGGTGCCATAGGAGGTACTGGCACCCGCGGCGTGCGAATACCCCTGAACTGATAAGCAGCCCGCGGGTTCCAGCGACAACCGTCCACAGTCCCTATTCGGCGCGGCACTAAGCCTGCTGCCAGGGTCGTGGAACGCCCCCTCTAATGGGGCCACCTCTGAATCTTCGAACAACGGAAGCGTACTAAGGAAAGGTGATTCAGAGGTGGGGATTATCTGCTCCGAAGCAGATGATGAGGACAGCAAAGGATTTGGTCCAGGAAGCATGCCACGAAGCAACTCGGGAACCAAATCCTTTATTGTCCTCCTCATCTCTCCCAACATCTCGGTCCGGAAGGCCTCCATGTCCACCGCGGACGAGGCCTTCCTCTTACCCTTTTTACTCACACCCTCTCTTTTCTGCTTCTTCTTCTCCTCCTCGACCACCTTGTCCTTCGCCTGCAAGCACAAGAATTCGGACATTAGCTCGCCCCCCCCAGTGCTTACATATCTCGCAATTAAGCAAGGGACCACAGGGGCTACACTGATAACAGAGATGAGGCACAAACTTGTCCTTCAAAAACCGTCCACAGGACGCACAACCAGGTCTCTGAAACAGGGCAAAGGACGAGGAGTATGAGCAATCTAGTTAAGCTCAGAAACTCACCAACTCAAGAGAAGGAAATGATCATAAAGATCAATATTCATCAGAAAACCAGCTTCGGACAACTTTAATTGTTAATAAAGAGCAAGGCTGATTATGACGTCATTAATCCTATGACAGGAAAAAATCGATCCCCAACAAACATCCAAGTGCAAGGACGAATTGTATCTCTAACCAGAACATGTGCAGAATGGACATTTCGACTACACAACCATCAGATATATACTGATAACAATGGCAAATACTGTTAATTATCTCCCTTTCCTCTCTAAATAATTAACATCACCTCATATCAATAATTAGATACCTGACACTTTGTATAGACAAACCATCCAACGTGATGAACTGGAGCACTCCACCAACTGAACGCCTCTTAACTCTCTCCACCTCTAGGGGAAGGAATTGGATCAAGAGGGCAAAGTGAGAAGACCTTTATACTAGGCCTCCGACTCACTGGACATAAAATTTTTGGTTAGATAACCTAACAGTATTAGTAGGAAATGGAACCATGGTGGAGAGAAACAAACCCTCTGCTGATGTGATGTCCATTACATATCGTCACACAGACCTGCGGACATAAACACAAAGAGAGATTAGTATTATATAGCACCTAGTTGAAATAAACCAACTAAACAAGGCGCTTATCACGGTAACCGCGAGTCCCGGAAACACATTACACTGGGGACAAAACTCGCTAATTTTACTAGAAGTCACCTGATTTAAAGGTCCTGGGCCCTCCTCTGGCGAAGTCATCCTTCCTGCCATCTTTATCAGGGATAAACACTTCCAAATTTACACAAAAATACTAAGAATTGAGTCAAGAAAAGCTCTAGCACAAAAACATGTGTAGACTCTCTGCCAATAAATTAGCAAAGAGGAAGTGCTAGTCTGCGCATGCGCGGTGGTGGGGCTGGCATCCGCCAGACTACGCTCTGACTCCCTGCCCAGTAGGGGCACCTAACTGTTTTAATCTGAGTGTTTATTGAGTGAAAGCCGATATTTAGCAATATCAAAAGTATTAGGGAGGTAAGTATACTCTTGATGTGAAAATAGTTTGGAAATAAAAGACCCGTTTTGGGCACATGACACGCACAACTCAGGTGTTTTGGAAAAAAGCTAGTTTTTACAATCCAAATATTTTACAATCAGGAGAAAAAACTCCAGTGAACATCCAAATTAGTGTTTTACGGAACCCTAACTAATATCACATGTGGATGCATGTCTGAAATTTGAACTGAATCCTTGCAGGATAAACGAAGTTATCCAGCGGAAAACAAAATATTTTATGAGTTTTCAAGAGTTGTAACTCTGGTGAATAAAGCGAAATTTCGGCCATATACAATACCATATTTTGATTTTTCAATAATTCAAGGGGCCGGGTAGCGCACATTATTACGGCAGGATTTTCGTTGTACGCAATCCCAGTCAAGGTTTCACGCGGCATTATCTATTTCAATGTGTTGAACTGAATCCATGCATCCTAGCTAGGACCAAATGTGGATACAAGGACAAGAACTGGAACCATGAGCATGTTCTTCAAATTAGTATCCTGACAATTGATGTGAGACTATTATAATAGGCTTGCTTTATGATGTATTTCCGGGTTCACCTTGAATGTTAAATGGCAAAATGATGTCGCTGGTAAAAAAACAATTTTGCAATCATAAACACAATTATGATGTACTAAAAGCGATAGACGTCAGATTTAACAAGGCTCTAACCATGCCTGTATATGCATCTGTCTGTGCATCTGTGTGATAGCTCTAGATCTAATGCAGGGATCATCAGCAAACTTGGCTCCTTGGCTGTGACTCGTTTAAGATCGTCCTTTGGATCCTGAAGATGAAGCCCATAGAAATGTGTCGACGGGAGAACTTGATGTTTTTTAAGTTCAGATGCTGTGGTATATATATTGCAAGCTCTAAATAGGACTGATTTCTGCGGAGTCTGTATGAGTACTTACAGCTCAGTTTTCCACCATCCTGACATCTGTGCTTGTGTGTAGTTGATGAATGGTTCTGAAGCAAGTTTCAAACTGTCCAGTTGGGTCGGTGAGATGACTGACAACATGAAATAAAACAAGATGAATATAACATGTGTAGTATCATTCATGGGACATTCAAGATTCTAATCTGCTAGTTTTTGTACACTTTTTATATACAGTGACAAATATTCATTGGCTACGCGGTGACACTATTGTTCAGTGCAATTTAACAATATGTATTGCTTGGTTGATGTGTCTAGGTCATGGGCTTAAAGGACCTTTCCACTGTATCCATCCATCATATGATGTCATAATCAACTAAGTGACATATAGAATGAGATTACAATCAATGACGTCATCATGATGTCATGAGTGACATAAATAAGAATGCATAGTTGAAGACGGACTATGCGTTGTTCTACGAATTGCATGTCTTTACTATTTAATAAAGACCCTGTTGAATATTTTGAAACTAATTTGATTGGACACCCAGCCAAATTAGTTTCAAAATATTTAACATCTTACCTGTGTATAGTTTTCTGGAAATTGAGTCAGCGAGTTCAGAGATCAATCGATCCCAACACGAGCGAGGTGTGGGTGGAGCTTAGCTAGTGATGGGCGGGGCATAGCTAAAACTGGAAAGGTCCATTGATGTCTAGCAAGTTAGATAATGTCTATCAGGTCCACATGACTTAGCTGATATCTATCTAGTCCTTTCCCCTCATGACTTGGTTACGGTCAATCAATCACCCCATGACTTGGTTACAGTCTATCGATCCACCCAATGCTTTGTACAGTCTATCTTTTCACCCATGGCTCAGTTACGGTCATTTAATCTGGCATGGCTTGGTTACAGTCTATCTAGCCCTCATGACTTAGTTGATGCCAATCTGATCTCAATGTTTAGATCCCATTCACATCAGATCATGGTCATTATCCAAGTGTGTACACTACTGATGCATCAAGTTAAATGTGTTCCATCTGAGTTTTTCTATGTTCCCGTCCCCCCACCCCGACTACCTCCCACCCCACCCCAATGGCATAGTTATCATCTGAAGCAATGGTCAGAGGATGTGAAGAAGTCTTTATTTTAATTGTTCTGTTAATCAACATAACCATTGAACATGTGTGACACGTTATTGTTGTGGCACAAGCTAACATTTTCCGCAATAATTTTAGGTAACTTACTGTCATTGAGCTGATAAACATCAGCTACAGCCTCAGCATCTCTGTTACATCGCGGCAGTACAGTCGAGGCCATGCTCTCTCTGGTCTCAAGAGATGCTTTTAAAACAAATGGCTATGTGCAATATCTTGGAGGCAATACGACAAAAAAAAATAATAATCCCACCATCTTCACACTGATGCTAACTTGTAATGAATCTCAACTTTTGAGTGATGATATATATGAGCATGCTATTCCTACAAATACTGAAATCTTCCATTCATGCACATCTCAACCAGAATTGTGGTTTTGCAATCACGACGCTCGGCTGTTGATATAATTCTACATATAAGGGTCATTTGCAAAAGGTTAACTATTATGATTATATAAAATAAAGTAGTGATATATATTCATTACTAATGCTATTTATGAAGGCCTGATAGTTTAGCTGTAGCAGAGCTAAACAGAAAAGTTAAACAGTATGTCAAGCTAAACAAAACTAGTGGATATGCACGATGGTTAAAGATGTTTACTTCCTTGAACTATAGACTACTAATCACTGTCTTGATAATGATATGCAACTTAACCACCTTTGGAAATTTTTTATTTTTTACCCCATATTCCCCATCTCCAGGACCCTGCCCTTGTGGGGAGGGAGTCATTCCAAAATTCCAAACATGTCATGCACATCCCTGTCCATATATAATTATCCCCAAAGTTTCAATTTCTATCTGAAATGGTATAGGAGGAGTTGCATTACAACCGATAATTACTGCCCAATTTTGATCTTTTGACCCATGGGCCCCGCCTCGGGTGGGTTGGGGGGGGGGGGAGATTAGAACAAAATTCCAAAAGTGTGATGCACATCCTTGCCCATTAAACGAAATCTAGGATTTCTTTTTTCACGAGAGAGTTGATACTTACCTCCCTAATACTTTTGATATTGCTAAATATTGGCTTTCACTCAATAAACACTCAGATTTAAAACAGTTAGGTGCCCCTACTGGGCAGGGAGTCAGAGCGTAGTCTGGCGGATGCCAGCCCCACCACCGCGCATGCGCAGACTAGCACTTCCTCTGACTAGATTATTGGCTGACACACATGCAACTATTAAGAGCCTGAAGACCGAGCCTCTGTGGGGTGGAGAGGCCGGGTCCGTATCTAGGGAGGTAAGTATCAACTCTCTCGTGAAAAAAGAAATCCTAGATTTCGTTTATTTCACTTCAAGAGTATACTTACCTCCCTAATACTTTTGATATTGCCAGAATTCGAAAGTGAATCTGGCGGGAGGGAGGCGAGGTCAAAAGACCAGCTCATCCCCATACGCTTTTCTGCGTTTAAGGCACTTAAACTTCTGAAACTGTAAGAAAAAACAGTCAGGATTTGACTAACCATCGGATAACACCACCGATGTATGAGAGATGACCGAATGTCATATGCGCTCCCCCCCCCTCCTTCCTGGGAGGAAGAGTCGACTGACCTCAATGTCCTATACGCTCTCTACGTACAAGTGCCATGTACTACAGGACAGAGACGAAAAAGCTCCATTTTCGTAACTCTCAACAATGAACCACACAAATACACAAACCATCACCATATTAATAACGGGTAATCGTGACAATACAATCAACAACGGACAACACATGAACAAGACTGACCTTGTTGAAAACGGCTGCTGACATCATCTTCCCATTGGTAAAGACTGATGCAGGCCCAAAAAAGTGGGTGTTTCCATAAATTAATTGTGAAATATATAAGTAATGAGGAAAACCCTCCTCAAAAAATATAAACCGAGTTATTTTTTCAAAACCGACAAGGCGAGAGGATTAGAGGTGTCACGGAGATAATGGTCTGTAAAACTTGACTCACAGTGCCACTGAGCCACCGACATAATATCATCCACAGGGACCCCATTAAATAGGGCCGTGGATGTCACTACGCCGCGGACACTGTGAGCCTTGGCCACGTCAACCTGCTTCCCGGTGGCGGATTTATGGCAAAACTGAATGCATTCCACAATCCACCTGGAAATGGTGTCCTTAGAAGCCCTGCCATGGGGTTCAATATATGACAACCATAACGCTGAATGGTCGGTGCGCCACTCCGCCGTACGTTGTTTGTACCGGCGCAGCGCCCGGACGGGACACCATGCTTTAGAATTAGGATCATATCTAGTTAAAGCAGGCAAAATAATAGGTTGACCTGGATATTTCAACGACTGATTTTTAGCCAAGAAATTAATCCTAGGTAGCAGCTTAAGGCCTTCCCCTGAAACCACAAAACGGTCATCCTCGGCTGATAAGGCATGAATTTCACTCCTACGCCTAGCCGAGGCCGCAGCAATTAAAAACACAGTCTTCAGTGTTAATAGTTTCATAGAAATGGAACTAAGTGGTTCAAAAGGCTTATCACCTAGTACTTGAAGCACTAGCGATAAACTCCAAGACGGAATCACAGGTGGATTCCTTGGTCTTAGATTGCCCATGCCTTTAATTAATACATTTAATGTATTTACTTCATCACTTCCCCTCTTAGCCAAGCAAGGAATAACAGACATTAATGCTGACTTATAACCAGCAATAGAGTTAGGCTTGAGGCTATAGGCATCATAGAGGTGACAGAGGAAATCAGCTACTACTTGAATAGATGAATCCATTGGATCAATACATCTTTTTGAGCACCATTCTGCAAATCTATTGATTTTATAATTATATGCTCTGGAGGTTGACCCCCTCCTGGCTTTGGCCATAAACATGGCTGCTTGCTCAGAAAAGCCCTCCTTAATTCTAGATTCCTTGACAACATCCACGCAGTCAATCTGAACATTGACGGATTGTTGTGAAGGGCCTTGCCCTGGAAGATAATATCGTCCATCAGAGGCAGAGGAACCAGATTGCAGACCAGAAGGTCCAGCAGATCCGTATACCATGATCGGCTTGGCCAATCCGGGGCGATCAGAAGCACTTGGCATTCCTCTTGTCTGATTTTCTGAAGAATTTTTGGAATCAGGATTGCTGGAGGGAATGCGTATGCATACATTCTCCCCCAGCTGATAGCTAACGCATCTGTTGCGAAAGCGCTTGGATCCGGAATCGGAGACGTACGTCGTCATCTTCGCATTCTCCTTCGTTGCGAACAAATCGATGTTGGGTTTCCCCCAATGGTCGAACAGACGATCCGCCACACATTGATTTAGTTGCCATTCCGTGGGTAAAACACTCATCCTTCGGCTCAATGAGTCCGCTAGCAGGTTTAACCTTCCCGGAATATGAACTGCTTTCAAGGTAATCTGGTGATCCAGACACCAACAAAGCAGTTTCCATGTCATCATACAGAGACTGGGCGACTTCGTTCCGCCCTGGCGGTTTATGTAAGTCACAACTGTTGAGTTGTCTGAACGAATAAGAACAATCTTGCCCTGAACTTTCTGTAAGAAATGTTCCAGGGCCAGGACTACTGCTCTTAGCTCCAGTAGATTTATATGTTCCTTTGACTGTTCCAGATCCCAAAGCCCTGATATCGTGTACTCTTCCAGGCAAGCTCCCCAGCCCTCCATCGATGCATCTGTATACACAGTCACCTGAGGGTGGGGAGGGGTTAGCAAAACCCCCGGCAAGAGATTCTCTGTATTCAACCACCATTGCAGGTGGTGAATGAGAGGCGCCAACACTGACACATTCGAGTCCAGCGAACCTGTACTCTGGGTCCATTGTGTCATGAGAAATAACCGGATCGGCCGCCTGCGTAAGGCGGCCTGAGGAATGACTGGTTCCAATGAAACCATCAACCCCAGCATTCTCAAGTAAACCCGTGCCAGGACATGACGACTGTCGCACACTGACTGAATTAACGAGATGAGTTTCTGAACTCTCTCCTGAGTAGGATACACATATCCTGTCTCTAGATCGAAGAACATCCCCAGGTAAACAAACTTCTGGGATGGAGTCAGCTCTGATTTTGGGAAATTGATCATCCAGCATAAGTCTGTGAGAGTTTTCAAAACAATCTCCAGATTGGCCGACAAACTTTCCCGGGTGTGCGCTTTCAACAGCCAGTCGTCTATGTACGTGTGGACTGCTATGCTTCTCCTGCGGAGGTATGCTGTGATCGCAAGAACCACACGGGTGAAAACCCGAGGAGCCGTGGAAATTCCGAAGGGTAACACCCTGAATTCCCACTGTCTGCCCTGGAATGCAAATCTCAGGAAGCGACAGAAACTCCCGTGGATGGGGATGTGGAAATAAGCGTCCTTCAAATCTATCGACGCCGTCCACATCCCCCTCTCCAACCCCGCCAACACCGAGCGCACCGTTTCCATCTTGAAACTGGGCGTCTCGATGAACTTGTTCAATGGCTTGAGGTTGAGAATCGGTCTCCACCCTCCGGTGCGTTTTGTTACTAAGAACAGGGTTGAATAGAAGCCCGGACACTTTTGTGCCGGCTGAATAGCTCCTTTTTGTACGAGAGAATTTATCTCCTCCTCGATACACAACCTTTGCTCTGGCTCTCTCGGAATGGGAGTCCAGACTGGCACTAGAGACAGTCGCGACGGTGGGCCTGTCATCCACTCCGGATGATACCCGACGGAAAGCCATCGCAAGACTAAACGGTCCTGAGTCAACCGTTCCCACTCTTGCATGTGGTCGGCTAGCCGGCCTCCCACCGGTCCACCTAGGGACCGCGGTGGACACAAGGCATGCAAGAGCGGCACTGTCTCCGTTGCCATACACACCGGAGTGGTTCTTACCGCGGTAAGCGTCCTGTCAGGACCGATAACCACGCCCAGATCCTCGCGCGCCCCGCCCCGCCCCGCGTACACCTCGGTGCGCGGGCGGCTGCCTGGCTGACGGCGCCTGAGGAACCTGCGCCCCCCTCGCTGCTGGCCGAATCGCACGCGGCCGAGGCCGACGCTGCGACGGTGGCTGGCCTCTGACATGGCCAGCACCACCTCGAGCCTGCAGGGGACGATACGCAGGGGCCGCGGCGCGAACGTTAGCACGACGCAACACTTCAAACTGCTCGCGCAGCGCCCTCTGGTTATTCACCAGGGTGACCGTCTCCTGGAGGTGGCGACATCCCTCACCTCCAAAAAGACCAGGACCCGTCATAGGCGTACGGAGTAGCCTATTGTACAGGTCCTGAGACGGGCACAGATTGTCCAGGGCAAACGTGCGTCTTGCCCGGACACTCCTGGTCACCGCCCGAGTCATACAGTCCAGCGCCAGGTTAATACCATCCTGGATGGCTCGCTGGACCGTGACCGGGCTTGGCTGGCGCGATGCGGATGCCGTTACTACCCCCTGTAACAGCTGGGAGACGTGGGACAGAGCGGCAACCGAAGCCCTCCCACTCTCCTCCGCATCACGCAACGCGGCATTCGCCGAACGCAACGCGTTCGAGCACAAGACCCCCGTGTCAGAACGGGAGCCTGGCCGCGCATCCTCACCCAAAGCCGCGCGGTCATCCACGCTGGGCTTGGGTACCACACCGTACCGCTGGTAATCCAGGGGCACGATGCGACAACGCCTGGCCACCTCGCGAGGGGCCTTCGCGAGACGTCCACTCAAGTTAATGGACGTCTCCGCCGCCTTGAACATGTCAACGACATGCTCTGCCAGCGGCAGAGAAGGCATAGCATTAGCAGTCGGTTTCCCAGCTAACCACGGCGTGTGAACACGCTGGCTAGTCGACTGCTCCACGGGCAGATCAGGCCTAACGCTCACCAACCACTGGCAAGCGTCATACCAATCCTCTTCCGTGGCTAACTGCGAGCGCTCTACAAGACGGGGGCCTTCGTCTTCCTCCTGAGCGCAAGCAGTAGAGCTTGACGGCGGGTACGCTGATACACCTGGCAAGCCAGGGAAAACATGCGGGCCTGACAGCCCCGGCATGAGAATATCACTGGTTTGACCAGGAGCAGGCACCGTGGCAGAGCGCGGGGTATATATAGCCCCACCACGGGCCCGGCCAGCACCAGCAACAGCCTCGGCAAGCCGAGGTATGCGGTACCGCTGGCCATCAGCAGCGCCCTGGGCCACCACCTGAGCCGCGGACTCTACTCCAGGGAGAGTAAAACCGTGGAATAAGCCGCCTGTATTCCCCGCGAGGGGTGCACAAACGTCTTCATCCATGTCCACGTCGTCAGACGGCGACCCTAGCAGGTAATCCTCATCACCCTGGTCAGAAAGATTAGACCCCGGGTCAGCAAAGAGAGCTAACCCGGGCTGACCAGGAACGGTGCCATAGGAGGTACTGGCCACCGCGGCGTGCGGATACCCCTGGACTGATAAGCAGCCCGCGGGTTCCAGCGACAACCGGCCACGGTCCCCTATCGGCGCGGCAATAAGCCTGCTGCCAGGGCCGTGGAACGCCCCCTCTAATGGGGCCACCTCTGAATCGTCGAACAACGGAAGCGGTCTAAGGAAAACCGATCCAGAGGCGGGGATTACCTGCTCCGAAGCCGATGATGAGGACAGTAAAGGATTTGGTCCAGGAAGCATGCCACGAAGCAACCCTGGAACCAAATCCTTTATTGTCCTCTTCATCTCTCCCAACATCTCGGTCCGGAAGGCCTCCATATCCACCGCGGACGAGACCTTCCCCTTACCCTTCCTACTTACAACCTCTCGTTTCCGCTTCTTCTTCTTCTCCTCCTCTACCACCTTGTCCGTCGCCTGTAAGCAGCACAAGAATTCGGACATTAACTCGCCCCCCCAGTGCTTACATATGTCACAATTAACCAAGGGACCACAAGGGCTACATTGATAGCACAGATGAGGCCAGAACTTTTCATGAAGAAAACGTCCACAGGACGCGCAACCCGGTCCCTGAAACAGGGCAAAGGACAAGGAGTATGAGCAACTAGTTAAGCTTAGAAACTCAATCCAACTCAAAGAGAAGGAAAAACGATCATAAAGATCAAAATACATCAGAAACCAGCATAGCGCTTGAATTGCTGATAAATACATAGCCAGGCTGATTATGACGTCATTAATCCCGTGACAGGAAAATTCGATCCCAACAAAACATCCAAGTGCAAGGACGAATTGTATGCTGAATGGATAAGTCGACTACACAACCATCAGATACATATAGATAACTCTTTTCTGGCAAAAATGTTAATTATCTCCCTTTGTTTGTTTACAATAATTAACATCACCACATTATCAATAACTAGATACCTGACGCTTTGTATAGACAAACCATCCAACGTGACGAACCGGAGAACTCCACCATCTGCACGCCTCTTAACTCTCTCCACCTCATGGGAAAGGAATTGGATCAAGAGGGCAAAGTGAGAAGACCTTTATACTAGGCCTCCAACTCACTGGACATAATTTTTCATTTGGTTAGATAACCTAACAGTGTTAGTAGGAAATGGAACCATGGTGGAGAGAAAACTAACTCTCTGCTGCTGTGATGTCACCACCTAGCGTCATACAGACCTGTGGACATAAACAGAAAGAGAAATTAGCCCTAGGTAGCACCGAGTTGACATAAACCAACTAACCAAGGCGCTTATCACGGTAAACGCGAGTCCCGGAAACACAATACACCGGGAAGAAAACTCGCTAATTTTACTAGAAGTCACCTGATTTAAAGGTCCTAAGTCCTCCTGTGGCGCAGTGTACCCTCCTGCCATCCAAATCAGATATTATCACTCCAAAATATACACCAATTAACAGTTTAAGAGTAAGAAAAGCTTATGATTCAAAAAGACATGTGTGTTCTCTTTGCCAATAATCTAGCAAAGAGGAAGTGCTAGTCTGCGCATGCGCGGTGGTGGGGCTGGCATCCGCCAGACTACGCTCTGACTCCCTGCCCAGTAGGGGCACCTAACTGTTTTAAATCTGAGTGTTTATTGAGTGAAAGCCAATATTTAGCAATATCAAAAGTATTAGGGAGGTAAGTATACTCTTGAAGTGAAAAGGTATAATCATCCCCAAGGCTCTATGCCTGATAGTTTATCTACAATGACCTAAACACAAGACTTAACCGTTCTGCTCCAAAATGTCTAAGTCCAGCTAAATGCAAAACCTAACGTGAAATAACGTGAAATGTAGGGGATAATGTTATAAATGGATTGGAGAATTAATATATATGTAGTAATAAGGCTGTATATCAAGTTTGGTGGCTGTATGCCTGATAGGGTTGCCATAGCAGAGCTAAACGCAAAACTTAACCAAAACTGGACGCAACAGCCAATGCCGTGCCGGATGACGCGCCTGCTATCGCATAAGCTCTTCTGTTCGCTGAACAGACGAGCTAAAAATGGATCAATCCAAGCTGTCACTCAAATATATGATGTCATAATGAATTATGTCACATGGAGGGTGACGTTTCAGTCACTGGACCTTTCCAAGTTTTTCCATCGAACACATGAAATCATTATCAACTACATGACGTGTAGGATGACATCATAATCATGCCATCATGAGTGATTCTATACAGTCTTTAACGATTAATAGTCCGACACATTGTCGCATTCTGTTGAATATTTTGAAACTAATTTGACTGGATGTTGTTGCCACCATATGCAGCAACCGCACCCAGTCAAATTAGTTTCAAAATATTCACCAGCTTACCTATATAGTTTTCTGGAAATTGAATCAGGGAGGTCAGGGATCAATCGATCCCAACACAAGTGAGGTGTTGGTGGAGCTTAGTTAGAGATGGCGGGTCATGGCTAACACTGGAAAGGTCCATTCAGCAGGACATGTATACTATAATTAATAGTTAATGTGAACTTACTAATGAGTGCTTGTGCACTCGGCCCAGACAAAGCCTGATCGACAATGCCACCCAAAGAAATCTCCAAAGCATCGGTTTTAATTGCATACTTCTGTCTCAATTCTAAATCCTTATGTCTCTTTGACATACCAAAGGCACCTGTAAGCATGTTTCGCTGGAAGCAAAAAAGTAAAACAGAAGAATCAGTGCCTGGGATCAACATGATAAAGAAAAAGAACATGGTTTCAATATTAGCATTCAAACTGAATGTTACGAAATTATATTTATGACTCTCGATAACGTACATGGCATAGGACTAACTAATCGTACATTCATTTGTTAGCCGCAGATATTGAAAGCTTGGTACTAAATATCCTGTAAAGAATTTAATAAAGTTGTTGCTGCCTTAGTTAGCAATGACTATCAAACGAATTGCTCGAAATAATTTCACAAAGCATTACTACATGTACATTGAATGTCCTGCTGATTATTTTGAGAAAAATTTGATTGAAACTTGTTGCTGCAATGATTTTCAGTAAAATTGTTTTCAAAACACTAACTCATAACACTTGCATTTTCTGATGATTATATTGCGAAAAAATGCTATAGCCAGCAAGAATTTTCAGTCAAATTGCTATAAAAATATCTAGCCACATACACAATTAGAATCGAACTACTTTCCTCTTATTATGTGATACAGAGGTAGCTGCGATCAGTTTCGAGGCCAAAAGTACACTAGGTGACACACAAGCCAGACATCTCCATGGTAAAGGATGGTATTATAGGAGCGACCATCATGTACATACATAAATACACACATATGGACAAACAAAGCCCATTGTAAAACTAAAATGGAGCATTCTATCCCATCCGGCAATACATCTAAAATACATGGACAGCAGGGAAAGCGGGTTACAATAAATAGGAATTTATTATATATTTTAGCTGACCGATACCAGATAATTGATGCTTCTAGGCTATTAAAAGTGAATAGGTGAAACACTTTTATGCCAATTCTGCTATTTGTGAGACAGGTCACTGATAATCAAGGTGTCTTAAATGATCATTTTGCCCACATCTGTTCAAGCAGAGCGCATTTGGAAATTGCCTAAATGTGATCGCAGGTACATGTATAAAGATCATGATAAAATTGTGTTATGAATTGCCATTTAACAGCAGCAAACACTAAAACTAACACTGAGACGACCTCAACATGGTGGTAACCTCTACAGGTTGTCTAGAGTTTAGCATTAACATCAAATAGATATAGCTAGAGGACGAAATTTTCATCTATCAGTGAAAGGACATACTGACAGCTCCTTTCTCTTTCCCCTAATTACTTTTATTCTATGATGATATGAATATCTATTCTTCTTTAAATCACCATTGACCTATGTGAAAATGTAGGTGAAATCGGGGGCCTGACATTAACAGTAACACAATATTTGGTGGTGCGAAGATGGTGTTAACAATAAATCTGGTAATACGGTCATCAATAATGGATTCCTTGTTTCTTGTCGCCTGCACGCATTGATGTCACCTGCACGCATTGATTTCCAATCGGCAAAATCAGAATGGATTGCAAAAAAAACAAGAAATAAAACAATTTTGAAACCTTAATGTTGTTACATGTATTTGTTTGTTGTGGTATGTTAAATTCATTTCTGAACCATTTGAATAAGAATAAACGTTTATTTCCAACTAGAGTGTTGTTGTTTTAATGCGAATTCGGCTTCGGCCCCAATGAACGTCAAGCTGCCATTTTGTAATACAAATGACCTAAATTTATCAGAAATGCTGCCTCCGATGATATATTTTCACGACATATAAATTGAACATATAATCATATTGGTTCTGACCGGAATCACCATCAAAGAATTTCCAAATGTAGTAAACTTATCCATGAAATAGTTCCGTAATAGAATTTTGCATCACACGCTGGTATCATCACACGCTACACATGTACAGTACAGCGCCCAGAATTAAGTTAACAAAAAATGCAACAGCAGCACAATTGTGCGCAAAAAGCAAAACATTTCGTGCCAAATGAAAAACATTGCGTGTCAAATGAAAAACACAAACAGGATGAGGTCGAAATGACAGGTGACTTTTTTCATGATATACATGAATTAATTACGAACAGGATAAGCCTAACCACGCCAAAACACTTCCCGACAAGATTGTTTTTCTAAAACGTGGTCGTGTTTTTCTCTGCCTCGCCAATAATAGTACATTAATCTCGATATATAATGTAGACAGTGATTGAAATGAAAATAAGTGCTAAAATCGTCGGCATTCCTACTATTTGTCTATCGCGCAAAAATAATCTACATGTATGTCAAATCCCGCAAGTCGGCATGTTCCGCTGTGCTGGATGTTCATAGAAAGTAAATGCGAAAGCAACTGGATGAGAATAAACTATGTCAAATCTCACCAGGTCGGCATGTTTCGCTGCGCAGGATGTTTTTAAAAAGTAAATGTGAAGGCAACCGAATAAGAACACTGGGAAGATTCACGGGACTAATATTTCCGGTAAAATGTCAGACAAAACTACAAAATAGATCTATCACGATCAACTGTGGACGTTTCTTGAGCTTCCTTTTGTCTTCATTGTAAGGTTTTATTCACAATAATATGTTAGATATTATAAAATAGTGCTTGGATATGCCGCCGTTGAATGGTCATAAGCGGTCTATAGCAATACAGGTCTGTAGATTTAATAGATGGAGCTAGCATACATGTACTTCTCGTAGTTTCGTACAAATACAATGACAACCACCAACAACGGGAATACATTTGTGCATAAGTACATTATGTAAACCATTGCAAAAACTCGTCGCAAACATTCATTTCAACAAATAAACTTTACAATTCTGTTTTATGCCCGAAACTAATTTAAGAGAACATCGTTAAAATATGTGTTGTCCTTTGTCGTCATTCGTGAACAACATTCTGAAACTGTTCTAGAATGCCACAGCAAGAACAATTTAGCATGTTTAGTATTCACGAACGAGATTTCCACTCCTTGTCTGATGGGGAGTAGAAATTTTGTTCGGGAAACACTGTTCCTGTGCCTTTGTCGAATGGTAGGGCTCTTCTTCACGAACAGCAAGAACTGACAACTCGAATGGGTAACACCGACTTCTACTTGTAATGAGCCAAAGTCCACAGGCATTCCAATTTACTAAGTGTGTGAAACGCGCCTATGTTTTTCACAAATGCGCCGGGTATTTTGAAGACATGGCATGCTCTCTAGCCGTGTTCATATTTTGTTTCAAACGCTTTCTGATACTTTATGGCGTGCCAATAAAAATGTCACTATTATTTGTTGCTTTTGTCCTGGTGCAGTGGTATGCTTTTTTGTTTTATTCATGTCGCATTTATGTTTTCTTCACCTACATTTTTGTTTTGCATCTGGCACGTTATTGTTTTCTTCTTGGCACATTTTAGTTTTTGTCTGTTGTGTTTTTGTTCTCAGGACATTCTAACTTAATTCTGAGCTGTACTGTAGGCATACTGTAATTTTTCATTGGCTGAAATCATGAATAAACGATTGCATGAACCGATGAGAAACATTGTATCGTGCACAGGTTACATGTAGCTAACATCTCATGCTCAGTTTACCTGGCTTACTGATGTGTGTGGATTGGTGGAAATTGTAAATCCCAACACGCATAAACCAATGAGATGATGTTTCACCCACTATAACTAATTGTCGTGGCAACATGGCAGGTGACAGAAGTCACGAGTCTTTCCATGCAGTCGCTCCGCTTGGTTGAAAATCATGCTTGGCTTTATTGAACAGTACATGTATTTGTATTTACAACTTCATGTTTGTTTTTGGTGACATTTAGTAAAGGTATAATATGTACATCATTGATTTAGCTGTAAATATGTGTTTGAAACATTCTGAATTAATTCACTGGATGTTCTATCAGTATCTTCATCTATTCTGAATTTGCATTATTTTCATCACTTGTGTGGTGTTCTCCCCATAGCTCTATTGGTTTCCAACTTTATTGGTGACAAGAACCAAGGAATCAGTTATTGATGGACTACCACTAACACGAACAGCGAGGTCAAGTCTCTGTGTTATCTTAGTGTTAGTGTTCCACCCACTGACTATCATCAGTGCTACGGGAATGGCTTCATACTGAGCATGGGTACAACAGCGAGAGCACGGGAATCTCAAATAATGGCAGCTACAAATATCAAACTATAATGGCGGCTCAGAAGACGATCATCATTGATTGTTTCCAAATATTTCCTAATCTTATTGCTTCAGGATAACTTCAAATACATGTACATGTCGTGCAAACTGTTTTGATTTTCATACATTTGAACCCTTTAATGGTCAAGCTGGCCAAACTGGCCATTGCAGTGGTCTTGAGGAATGCACATTTGCAAGTCAAGAAAGGACTATTTTTTTAATTTACCACTGGAATGCCTGCCTCAATAACCGAGCCAGGCATTCCAGTGGGAAAAAAACTAAAAATATCCTCTCTTGGCCTGCAAATTGACATTCAATAAGCAAATATTTTGATTTTCTGGACCAAATTTAACCATTAAAGGGTTAAAGATGGGAAAAATGGTTCTTAACTTTCCCGCATTTTAAGCACAGGAGACAGTTGAGTAAATGGATAAGATTTTAACAAACCTTTTCTCTGTATGTAAGCTCTTGTTCATCATCTACATGTAGGTTATCAACTTGTTCCTTCACATCTTCATCTCCTGTCAATGCAAACACACAAAGGCTCAAGCCTTTAACATCTACATGTAAGCTGGCCAAAATGGCTTCAGCAGTGCTATTAAGAAATGTCCATTTATAGACGAAGAGAAAATTATTTTTGCAAATTTAACATTGAAATGACTGGGTCGATAACCGCGCCAGTGGTGAGTCGTAAATTTGTTAAAATACTCTTCTTCTATGAGGAAATTGATACTTCCTTGATCAAATTTGACCACGAAACGCTTAAGGCTACTACACGCACAAGCTATGCTGTGAAAACAAGAGAAAGTCAGCTGGAGGCTGACATACCCAAGACCCCCACCCCAACAACATGAGTACAGCTCCAGCGAGATTTTTAGGGATGGACATATGGATGCACCTGTGGATGGATGGGATGGACAGATGAACAGGTTTTTACATTATGCACATCTTTGGGTGGTGTACAACCATCCTGTCAGGTTTTAAACAATTTTCTGCAAACAGTAGGACAAGTTTCAGCAACACAATTTTCTGGATGGACACACGGATGGATGCACCTACAGACAGACATGATGGACAGATGAAATGGTTTTACATTAGGCACATCTATGGGTGATATACAATCATCCTGTCACGGTTCAAATAATTCTCTCTCAAACTGTAGGAGTTACCTCAAGAATATTTGCCGGATGGACAAACGCATGGATGTGACTATGGACGGATGGATAGATGAACAAATGAAGATTCTATGGATGGGATACAATCATCCTGTCAAGTTTTAAACAATGGACCTTTCCAGTTTTAGCTATGCCCCACCCATCTCTATCTAAGCTCCACCCACACCTCGCTCCCTGGCTATCAACTTCCCGAAAAATATATAGGTACTGGTAAACTGTTTAATATTTTGAAACTAATTTGACCGGGTGCTGTTGATGCCTATGGCAGTAACAGCGCCCAGTTAAATTAGTTTCAGAATATTCAACAGCATGTTTCTTAAATAGCAAAAATATACAATTCGCACGTGTCAGACTTAAGTGTTAAAGACAGGATTAATCGAAATCATTCATGGTGTCATGATTATGACATCAGCATACACATCGCGTAGTTGATTATGACATCATATGATTGAGTGAGGAAATGGATTCATGAATTCTCTCTCTGTAGGAGGAGTTGTAGCGACAAGTTTTTCGGGATGGACATACCTATAGACAGAGGGGATAGATGGATAAAAACCTTTTTACATTAGGCACATCTTTGCGTGGCGTACACTCATCCTGTCAACTTTCAAGCAATTCTCTCATAAACTGTAGGAGTTGCAGCGACATTGGGATGGACAGACAGACAGATGTACCTACAGACACACAGGACAGACAGATATAAATTTTGTTACATTAGCCATATCTTTGCGCTGTGTATAATCATCCTGTCAAGTTTAAAACAATTCTCTCTCAAACTCTAGGAGGTGACAAGATTTTCGGGATGTACATGTAAGGATAAATATAAGTATGTATGGACAGAAGTCGACAGACCCATGGGCGGAAAAAGAATGCAAATAACTACATGTACGCTATGCGTAGTTACAATGTAGGTATAATGATACATGTACATGTATGAGCAGTGATCCAAATGACACAAGAAATGCATCGTCTATCGTCATTTGCTTGCTATTGTTAATGCTTCAATGGTTAGAATTGTGCAGGAAGATCAGAATTTTCACTTATTGAATGTACATTTGCTGGCCAGCACATGCAGAAGACTAAATTTATCATTGGCACATCCAAACATTCCAGTGATACATGTTTTTTGGTACATTCCCAGAAATGATCTTCTCTTGGCCTGCAAATAGACAATCTTCACGACCACTGCTGTTTTGGACACACTTGACAATTAACCCTTTAACCCTTGAATTTGTTCAAGAAAACTTCATAGAAATTGTCCGTTTCCAGAGCAAGAGAAGACTATTTTTGAAAAATTACCACTGGAATGACTGGTTCGGCTATCGAGCCAGTCATTCCAGTGATAAATTTTCAAAAACAGTCCGATATGAATGTTAAAGGATTACAGAATCACCAGCTTTGAAGACAGATTGTTTCAGTACATGTAGTTACATGTGTTTACTATTATTTAGGAGATTAATCTAGAGAAGCACAATGTGCAAGAGCCTGCGAGAAATGAATCAGGGTAACAATGAATGCATGTACATGTAGGACTATGTCAGTACTGATCAGTCTAGAGGGCTAGTAACAATTAGTGTTTTAAACCTTCAATAGGTATGCTTTACAGTAATTTCGAGGAATGTCCATTTGCCTGCCAGGAGAATATTTCTGAAATTATAATGCTGGAAGGACTGACTGGCTATCAATAACTGAGTCAGTCATTCCACTGGTAAACATTTAAAACTTTCTTCTCTCGGCCGGCAAATGAATGTTGAGTGAGCAGAAGTTTTAATTTTCTTAACAAATCTTGACCATTAAAGTGCTCTCTACATGGACAGATACAATTATTTAAAATAACTAAGACACGATATATCTTACAGTCCATGGGTGCAATACTCAGCAGAGTTATCCATACCTAAACAATGGACCATTCCATTTTTAGTTATGCCCCGCCCATCTCTAGCTAAGCTCCACCCACACCTCACTCGTATTCGGATCGATCAATCGATCTCTGAACTCCCTGACCATCAATTTCCAGAAAATTATACACTGTCAGGTAAGCTGTTGAATATTTTGAAACTAATTTGACTGTGCGCAGCGCCCAGTCAAATTAGTTTAAAAATATTCAACAGCATGTTTAATAAGTAGTACAGACATCCAACTTGTACAATGTGTCGGACTATTAAGAGTTAAAGTCTGGCATATAGAATCATTTATGACGTAATGATTATGACATCATCCTACCCGCCGCTTAGCTGATTATGACATCATATGACATCATTACTCTGGAAAGGTCCATTCATTGCCAGTATCTATACATCTATTATTCACGATAACATACGTATAACTTGAGGCCTCATATGCATCATTTGAGCTTCAATCAGTCGCATCTTGCCCGTTCTCTTGCTTAATACACCAACATAATACCTAGAAATGTAAATGAAAAAGATGTCAGCTAAAATATGTATGTTCCATTTGCACTTTTGCAGAGTATGAAATTAGACAATTACATGTATCTTTGCGAGACACCTTACAAGATAGGAGTCCAATCTGTTTATCAACCATATTACGTCACGTGTAGGCTGATGTCACAATCAAATGCATGTATGTAATGAATGAGGTAGCAGTTTAAATCTGTCAGGAACTTTTAAAACACAGTCAGTTGTACAAATTGTATGTCTTTACTATTTATTAAACACTCCGATAGGCAGCAACAGCACCAAATCAAACTTTCTGGAAATTGAGATTCAGGAAGTTCAGGGTTCAATCGATCCCAGCATGTATGTAGCGTGGCCGGAGTTTACATGTAGAGTGTAGAGCTTAGCGTGGCATGCTAAACGTGGGTTTATCCATTAGGTGTTTATGACCGGCTCAATTGGCGTTTATTATAAATTGACATGCCTTAACTCCTCTGAGGTCAACAGCGCCTCAACGCGCCCAAAATACTAATTGATATACCAATTAAACATTTTAATGGTCAATTATTTTCCAGATATATTTATTATTTTATTTTTGTAAATTTACCGCTGAATTTAGTTTCGCCGGCTTTACCTTCAAAGGGATAATGGTAAAGAAAATTTTAGTTTTTGCTTAGCCAGTTGCTGCTTAGCCAGTGTCTATCTGCAGGCCGAAAGAAGCATATTTTTTTTTAATTACCACTAGAATGACTCAAAATTACTCTTCTCTAGGCCTTTCAAATAGCCATGTCTGAGGACCCGTGCAAAGTTCTTTTAGGTCAGTTTGACCATTAAATGGCTAAGGTGACACAAGAGCGATTAAGACCAGGTCAGGTTTGACGAACTCAAACATTAAAGGGTTTATAATGGTTACATTTATAGCCATTGCAATCAATGGATATATCTAATCTGTCCCTCATGTATATGACCTTATAATCAATTCACCTTTCTAGAGTATCCATCTATGATCTGACATCATATGATGTCATAATCAGCTAAGCGGCGTGTAGGATTACATCATAATGATTACATCATAAATGATTCTATTTGGCCCGTTTTTAACTCTTAATAGTCTGACACATTGTACGAATTATATGTCTCCACTATTTAATAAACATGCTGTTGAATATTTTGAGACTAATTTGACTGGACACTGTTGTTGCCATAGGCAGCAACAGCACCCAGTCAAATTAGTTCCAAAATATTCAATAGCTTACCTGTATAGTTTTATGCAAATTGATAGTCAGGGAATTTAAGCGATGTTATTATACATGTACATGTATCTATAAAATCAGAAATCAACCAGGTGTGAGAAATTATTCAACAATTGCACTTAAACTCGAAATGACTGACATGTTTTGCAAACATTGGAATCAACATAAATAAAGACACAGGAATTTTGCGGCTAAAAACCAACAAATAAACTTTACACATGATTTTGTCATTTATACACAAAATGATCAGTATACATGTATCATAAAGTATGCACTTATTTGGCAATTTGCAATAAAACACAAAATTTGTGGCAAGCGGAGTCTATTGTCTGATTTTTAGTTTTGTGATGTTGGTACATGTACATGTATATACAGAAACAATAAAAATGAGATCGCATCTAGTTCTAAAAAACTGCATCCCGCGTGCCGAGCATTTTACTTTTTCCGCATATCACACATCATGTGTGGCAGTGCCGTGAAATAAGGCTTTCTTAACCGTCTAACAGCTAAGTCATTGCAGACGACATATTCCACGGGTTATATCTCTGGACCTGTTAAGTATTTTGAAAACAATTTGACTGAAAGTTGTTGGTGGCTAAGCCACCAACAACTTTCCGTCAAATTGTTTTCAAAATATTCAGCGAGGCCAGAGTTATTGTACATTGCCATTACAGTCATGTGGCTTGCAGCAGCGAGACAGTTAAAACCGCATAATCGCTTGTTGAATCAAATTGCCAAACCATGTAAAAGTATGCAATAAACTTTAAAATCATTTAAATTTTACTGCAAACTGAACGGACTATGATATAGAATGTACATTGTATATCTATTAAGTTTCATTAGGATCGGACAAGCCCTTGATAAATCACATGTAAAAGTTCATTGACAAACTTTAACGTTCTTCAAATTCTTCGTCACAATAAAGTACATTTTTGTACAGCTTCCAGTCAAATAGATTTTCTAAATATTTAACAGTTTTTCTGTAATGCTGCCTTGTAATTGAGATGTCAAGAATCCATCGGTGAAAGAGTTATAACACATATAATTTTAACTCGGTGCATTGTATATATTTGTACAATTACTCAGCAAACGCAGAAACTCATGACCTTACTTGCAAAGATTGGCGGATTGTGCTGACCAGTGACCAAAATTCTGGCCAACATATGTCATATTTTCTGTTTCAGCAACCTGTCAAGTACAACAAAGCCACATATTTATTTATTTATATATGCAAACTGATACATTAATTTTATTTATTATACAGCGACAACAACGACAAACTTCCATGTGCAGATTGAACTACATGTATAATTTGGTAGGATAAAGTGGTTCATTCCAAGATCAATAATTGAATTATAACGTCAATCAAGAAACAAGAGGCCCAAGGGGCCTGTATCACTCACCTGGAATTATTGGCCACTGGCACAACCGAACAAAATGAGATCACCACTAGAAAAATTTACCAATCTAATTTCTGTGAAGAAGGTTTAGTCAAGTTTTCTTAAAATTGGCCCAGTGGTTAATAAGTAGCTTATTTATGATTTTCCACCAAAAACGATAACCTTTGATTGATTAATGGTGGACCAATTTCGGCTTCAAAATCCATCAAATAAAAATATCCAATATGGTCGTGAAACACGCTAAATTTTGGATGGTCCATGGCGGGCATGTTTTTATCAACTTCCCTTGAACAAACTTTAATAGCCCTTAGTCCCAAATCATATTTGCCAAATTTCGTCCAGATCTGTTCAGCGGTTCCAGAGAAGTCGCTTTGGCAAAAACTAGGTAAAACTAGGTTATCCGAGATGGCCGCCAAACTATTCAGCCAACCAAGTCCCCTTCAACAAACTTGTTTCAATTCTTGGCCTAGATGATGTTTCATGAAGTTTGAATCGATCCCCCAAGTATAGTCTCGGAGAAGATTTTTAAAGGCATGTCTAAAAATCTGTCAAAATCCAAGATACATGTAGCCGCCATCCAAATTGGCTGATCGGTTTCGTTTCAACAGATTTGAATCCCTACGGCCTAAGGTTGCTTCCTATCAAATATAATTGAAATCGGCCTAGTAGATCTTTAGAAGAAGTCGATTAAAGGAAAAGTTGATGGACGGATGATAGACAGACAGACACACGATGGATAGACACCATAGCAATAGCTCAACTGGCCTGAAAGGCCAGGTGAGCTAATAATGAGATCAAGGGATTCCCTAGCTTCTCTTTGAAAATTCAGCGACAGACAATCACTAATCGCATCGATGTGCTCATCAGATCCAAACCAATCCCATGACTAATAAGTACCATGTTTAATAATGATCTGTTAAGACAATATAATACATGTGTAGTCTTCTCTTGCCATAGAAATCTCCATTTTCTTGACCATTAAAGGGCTGAGCCAGGCTTTGGGAAAGCATACTAAAAATTACTCTTGTGGACCAGTAGATATCTAAAACAACGCACCAAAATTCGATCATGCTGTTTTCTCGGGTTCTTGTCATCCGAGTTCTTGAATGAAGCAAACTTGCACGATTGTCCTTCCACCTGTTTAAGACGCCCATTCTCGAACTGAGCTGCAAAGTCAAATAAATTAAAAGTACAAGTTAAATAACATGTTATTCAAAATTTATATATCTGCAATGATCAATACATTACGTGTAAAATATAGATGAAATATATATGACATTGTATAATAGATTCAACAAGAACACTGAAGTGTGATATATCTCGCCTGTACAGTCATGGATAATGCGGATTGTTATTTTTATATACATACATGTATAAGCTAGTTATGGTCTAAAACTGAAAACATAGGCAAAATTCCCCAAAATCAAATCAGTAATGGCACAGATTCTATCCCTACAAAGCATAGAACAGCGTTGTAAAGTTTGATTAAAATCGGACTGGCCATTGGTTAGCTACAAGGCAAGGTAAAAACATTAACAAAAAAACATGGAAAATAATCCAAGTCCAAATCTAGTCATGGTAAACTGTGAAAAAGTAGGTAAAATTCCTGAAAATCAAATTAGTAATGATGCAGATTACATACGTACATGGTTTAGAACAACTGGGTAAAGTTTAATTAAAATTGGATTGGCCATTGATGAGCTACAAGCAAAATAAAAAACTTTAACAGAAAAAACATGGAAAAATATTCAATGTCCAAAACCATGAAAAGAGCATCTGATTTTCACGATTGCATGCAGGGGGTGGGACATGTAGAAGAGAGGGGGGGGGGGGGGGGGGCACACTCAGATTTATGATATAAATATAGAGCTTTTTCTGTTCTAGATCTCTTAACCCTTACCACTCTGATGTCAATATTTCTATCTGCAACAGCACCATCTCCCACCAAATTTGTTGAAAAAGAACACCAGTTCATCTCTTAATTTAACTTGAAGATTTACAATTTTGATACCAGAGTGGTAAGGATTAATATGGTACATACATAAGTATAAAAACTATGGAATTATAAGAAGCCATTTCCAGCCATTCCATTCTTTGCAAAGTATGGAAATTCAACATTTCCTGCTGAGGGGTTTGAAAAAAGTATGCAGAATTGAAATATTGTCAAAATAATATAGAAATAGCTAATACTTTCAACAGTTTTCTGCCAAATTTGTGAGAAATTGAACACTGAGACACCATAAATTCGTCCTAAGATATTCATCTTCCTGGATCCAGGCCTGAGGTTCCGCTTACATTGGGCAGTGGTGAACTCTAACAAGTGTTTCTCATGGCATCTAAATTTTAGAGGTCCCAGAGACACCACATCCTGCAACAAGGAAATCCCCAGGTGAAATCTGGGGGGGGGTTGTCTCAAATTGAAATCTGGTGTTCCCACAAGCAACATTTCTCAAAAAGGACTTGCAAAGTAAAATTATGGTGGTCCCATTCTCCATATTACAGGCATATTTGTGCAAAAACTGCATAAGACTACTTAAGATTACACAATCATACAAGATTTTCAGGTGTCCCATGGGACCCACTGCCAATACATGTACTTTTGTGGGTCCCGAGCTGCATTTTGGGGGTATATACCCTCAAAGGAGCCTTATGAGAATCCATGATTCTGACCAAAGTGTATGTCCTCATCTTGTACATGTACCTTGCAATGGTATTCTAAAGCATGAAAAAAATCTGTAATTTCCAACTATTACTCAAATTCAACATACATGTATTTTGGTTAAAAATCACAACCACTCTGAACTTCCTGGTCAGTGCTGTGGAGCAAATCCTGTGAGTATTATAAATTTACACATACATGTATATTCGGACCTGTCTATTAGTGGCACTATTATTGGTTATTTTTTACTTTCACTATATATTATATGTAAAACTTCTCAAAGAGCATAAAAACGTGTCCACACTGACACTTTCCTACAGTATGGACATATGTATAATTCTTGCCACATTTATCTCTCTGGTTACCATGTAGGTATTATGGCTATCAGTGACTCCATACGAATGTAATATTAAGATACTTATACATTTACTCAGATTTTAGTTGCGACTCATTTTGCTCTGTCGGTCGGTTGGTTTGTCAACTTTTTTACATTTCTAACAAACATGACAAAGCCATATAAGTCAAATGTAAGTTGCAAATATATACATGTAGGTTGGCACACTTGATATCTTTCTATGCAAAATTCTATATATATCATTTTGCTTTTTCAAGTACCAAAAGGGAGAAGAACAGTGTGGCCATTTAACTATTGTTTCAAAACAGCTAAAGCGAGTGGATTGGCGGAGTCTGACACATCCCTCATATAGTAATCCGTAAAAGAGGACTCACAGTGCCATTGTGCAACAGCCATGATGTCCTCTAACGGAACACCATTGTACAGGGAAGTCAAGGCGGCTAGTCCTCTAACATCGTGTGCCCTTGCGCATTGCACCTGGTGCCCAGTCGCAATCTTGTGGGTAGTTTGCTCTGTCGGTCGGTTGGTTTGTCAACTTTTTTACATTTCTAACAAACATGACAAAGCCATATAAGTCAAATGTAAGTTGCAAATATATACATGTAGGTTGGCACACTTGATATCTTTCTATGCAAAATTCTATATATATCATTTTGCTTTTTCAAGTACCAAAAGGGAGAAGAACAGTGTGGCCATTTAACTATTGTTTCAAAACAGCTAAAGCGAGTGGATTGGCGGAGTCTGACACATCCCTCATATAGTAATCCGTAAAAGAGGACTCACAGTGCCATTGTGCAACAACCATGATGTCCTCTAACGGAACACCATTGTACAGGGAAGTCGAGGCGGCTAGTCCTCTAACATCGTGTGCCCTTGCGCATTGCACCTGGTGCCCAGTCGCAATCTTGTGGGTAGTTTGAATGCATTCCACTACCCAACGAGAGATAGAATCAATGGATGCGGCGCCATATGGCCTCTTATGGCAGATCCACAGATGTCTATCATTCGACGAGTCTGTCCATTTTTTGTACTTAGTCAAAGCACGGATTGGGCACCAGAAACTGGCATCACGATCAGACCTAGTTAGTTTAGGTATAATGATCGGTTTGCCGGGATATTTCAAAGGTTGATTCTTTGACATAAACTCTGCTCTTGGCAGTAGATGCAGACCCTCTCCGGAGACAATAAATCGGACCCTCTCTGCTGAAAGCGCATGGATCTCACTGCGCCTTCTCATTGAGGAAGCTGACAATAGAAAGATTGCCTTTAGAGTCAAATGCTTTAGACTAGCCAAACCCAAGGGTTCGAAAGGGTGCTTGGCCAGTACATTAAGCACTAAAGATTAACTCCAGGCTGGAATGACTACCAGTTGTCTCGCTCGGAGATGGCCAAAGATGACTTGTATCCAGCAATTGTGACAGGAGCTAGTCCTGAATAGAATAGCTCACGGAGAAAGTCTGCTATTTGCTGAATAGTGGATTGAAAGGTATCAATACCCTTTCTTTCACACCAGTCTGCAAATTTGTTAACCTTGTGGTTATATGACTTGAAGGTTGACCTCGTTCTTGCAGCTGCGAATGAATTTCGCAGCTTGTCGAGAACAACCTTCCGATGTGGAACGTTGTTTGAAAACATCCACGCAGTCAATTTGAACATTTCGGGACGCTCGTGTAGGAAGCGTCCCTTGGATGGGAGATTATGTTCGGAATCTCGGGTAACTGCACAGGATTATCCACCAACAGATCCAGAAGATCCGTGAACCACGCCCTGGTGGGCCAATATGGCGCTATTAGCATGACCAGGCACGGTTCCTCTCTGATCTTCACAAAAATTTTCGGCAGAAGAATGGTGGGTGGATACGCGTAAGCGTGCATCCCTTTCCAGCTTATCACCATCTGTATCGACTGCATTTGGATCTGGAATCGGCGAGACTTAAGTCATGATTTGAGCATTTTCCTTTGTGGCGAACAAGTCCACGTTGGGTTTGCCCCAATGCTTGAAGATCCTGTGAAGAACTGGAGGGTTGAGAGACCATTCTGTCGGCAGAATTCTGTCTGCGAGACAAAGCATCCACCAGAATGTTCAATCGCCCAGGAATGTGAGCAATTTTCAAAACAACTGAGTAATTCCTGCACCA
Source organism: Chaetoderma sp. LZ-2023a (assembly GCA_034401795.1). Taxonomy (NCBI): domain Eukaryota; kingdom Metazoa; phylum Mollusca; class Caudofoveata; order Chaetodermatida; family Chaetodermatidae; genus Chaetoderma; species Chaetoderma sp. LZ-2023a. Next base: position 82,915,176 of record CM067366.1, read on the forward strand.
TTGAATCAAGTGTCACACCTTCATACGCAGTGTGGGTGACTTGGTCCCGCCTTGGCGATTTATGTATGATACTACTGTCAAGTTGTCCGACCGTATCAATATCACCTTGCCCCTGACTTTTGGAAGAAACTTTTCCAACGCCAGTGCCACTGCCATCATTTCCAACAGATTGATATGCAGCTGGCACTCTTGGAGAGTCTATGTGCCCGAGACCTGGTGTTCTCCCAGGCAGGCCCCCCCCACCCCTCCACCGATGCATCCGTGTACACTGACAGCTGGGGCCGGGGTAGGTGCAGCGAAACTCCTACTAGGAGATTCCGTCGCTTCTCCTACCATACAAGATGCGACATTATTGGCTCCAAAACTGGCACCAGCTTTGACAGGGGTTCTGTTCTCTGTTTCCACAGAGACATCAGATACAACTGGATAGGTCTTCGCATCAGAGCAGCATACGGGATTACCTGCTCCATGTAGACCATCATGCCCAACATCTGAAGAAACAACCTCGCCTGAATATGGTTTCCTAATCGAAAGCTCCTGAGGATGGCTAACAGAGACACCACTCTGGGCTCTGACGGGTAAACCCTGCCCTACTCGAGATCGAATCACATCCCCAAATAAACAAATGTTGAGTGGGTGTCAATTCGGATTTCTCCTTGTTGACTATCCAGCCTAGATCTGAAAGTAACTTCAGAGTCAGAGCAGTACCCACTCCTAACCTGGCTGGCGTGTTCGCCTTGATAAGCCAATCGTCTATGTAGGTGTGAAGGGCCATGTTCTCTCTTCTGAGAAATGCTGTCACCGCAAGGACCACCTTGGTGAAAACCCGTGGAGCTGTCGACAGGCCGAATGGGAGTACTACAAACTCCCATACCCGATTCTGAAACGCGAATCTCAGAAACCTGTCACAACTCCTGTTCATTGGAATGTGGAAATATGCATCTTTCAGATCGATTGACACACACCACATTCCTTTCCTCAATCCTGCCATTACCGACCTGTTTCCATCTGAAACCGAGGTGTATGGATAAACCAATTCAATGGCCTGAGATTGAGTATGGGTCCTCACCCCCCCCCCCCTGTGCTCTTGGGAACAAGGAACATGTTTGAATCGAAGCCTGGAGTGTTCTGGTTTGCTGGTTTTATTACTCCCTTCAGAAGCAAACCTGACATTTCGTTTTGAATGGCTTCTAACTTGTCTGGTTCCCTTGGAACGGGTGTCCAGACACGTGCCAAAGACACATTTTGCGGTGGAAAATCCCACCACTCCAGCATGTACACCCTAATGCGGGTGTCTCGCTCGCGACCCGCTCTCCCCCTCTCTTGACGAGAGAGAACCATTTTGGTCTTGGCTTGACTGGTCTAACTGGCACCGCTGTTCCTGTCGCACAGGCGCGGTCCAGGCAGATACAAAGGGAGCTACCATACCCTCAGGTACGATCATCTCCCTTCTTTCCGCCCTTTGAGGATTTACCCTTACCCTTCCCCTTGCCCTTCCCGCCTCTCGGGTGATCAGGAACAACATTGGAGTGGGCAGGAACCTCTACAACCTTCTTCGCCAGAGGCAGCTGTGAAGATCCAGCAGAAGCCGAAGCAGGCTTCACTTTCCCCTTGCTTTTATGCTTCTTCTGCTTCTTGGACGAAAGTTGTCCGGTCAGCGGCTTGGCTAAAGCCCCTAGTGCGCGCGCTTGTCGCACTAGTTCTAGCTGTAGATTTACAGCCAACCGATTCTGCGCAATATTGGCAGTCTCCTCCAAGATGCACTTGGCCACCAAAGATGCCTAACGGCGGTAGCTGGACACAAATGGTCAAGGACCATCTGCTTCCTGGAATTCGTCACTCACGCCTCCACCATTGCCAATGCATCCATAGACATTAACTGTCATTAACACATGAAAGCGCCACAGGTGGCACAGGGTGGCCTGCCCCCACTTCAGCCCACACCGACTGAAGAAGGCGATAAGAATGATTCACAGCACTCATTGCTGCTCTCAACCCCTCATCGCATAGGGCCAGGACTTCCTCATGGTGTACCTGGGACCTGTCCACAAGCGCCGGAGCTTGGCCACCCGCTCCAGCACTCTGGACGCCAAGTACCCAGCGGTCATCATCAGTGACCGCTGGAGCCACACCATATTTGTCGTATTCCCCATGGAGAATACGACATCTCGCCCGCACCTCCCTGGAGGCCGCAGGGAGCTGGCCTTTGGTCAGAAGTTGCTTGCTATAAATAGCATCTAATAACTCCTTAAACCTTGGATCCAGTCCGATGGACTGGATCCAAGCCGCAGGCAAGAACCCCGTCCTAATCGATGCAACCGACGGACAGGGTGTATCCTCTTCGGCCGTGGCCGAAACCACACAGGTCCACCATGGCTAGCCAAGCCAGAGCCTCAGACCAGTCTGTCTCCAAAGAGGACACTCCCATGAATACATCACCCGTTGACATATTCACGGTTCTACCAGCAACGGCCTCCCAGCTAGGAGCCATCGCTGGTATGCCAGAGACACCAGTACCGCACGGTTCCGCCACCACCCCATGGAGTTCAACATTCCATGGAGTAGGCCCGCATGGCAAACCATGCGGACCCGTAGCGGTTATGAAACCGTGGCCATACACGGGCGCCAACGGCACCCCATGTGTGACCGCTGGACCAGGCAAGATAGGCGTGTACCAAGACTGGTCAGCAAAACCCATCACCGGAGTGGCCTCAACAACGGGCAGAGTGACTGTCCTGGCTTGCGCCAAGCCAGACAGATGGAGAACGGTTCCGTCCAGGATGGAGTCGACCTCTATGCTCTCCACCCGCGGCATCTCAGGCCATAACAATCTCTCCTCCTCGGCCTCCTCATCTTCAGACCCTGAAGAGTCGTCACCAGATGAGGAGTCACTGGAGCCGTTCTGGTGAACGGCTCCCATGCCTGACGGACCGGCCACCGCCACTGGACCACCCGAAGGTTGCCGCAGAGAGACAGAACCCATCAGGCCGGAGCCCGACAGGACTGCCAGGGAGCCATACGAGATGGCTCCCTCGGTAGCCAGTCCAGAACCCTGTCCAAGGACAGGGTCTGTACCATGCACTGGAAGAGACTGCTCTACAACTTTTAGTATCAGGGACGACACCAGCGTGGGAAGAACGCTATGCAAGAAGCCTTGCATAGCAAGTCCAAACCACGCCGGAGGTGCCATCTCCAAAGCCTCCGGTTGCAGATGTGGAGCACCCCCAGGGGCTGAAATGGATGCTCCATGATTTACTTTCGAACTGCCTGACCCCCGCATCAGACCATGCCAAGTCCTTCTGGGAAAGGAACTTGACCAACATATCGGTCGGCCACACTGACCATACATGTATGTCACACCATAAGCAAGCGGAACGAAACAAGAACAGAAGGCAGACAAATTATTTTCACAAATTTTGACCATAAATAACTTGAAACCCTCCAGCACCCCCACCCCACCCTGCAACGTTACAGCGTATTGATTACGACGACAAGAAGGAAGCGGACATGAATACACCAATATACTGATCCTGACAGATGTATAAACGGAATCAGGAACCATATCGAATAGCATTCGTGGTATATTTAACAATAAATTTTAAATTATACTCTCAAACGAAGGCCAAAACAATACGTGAAGAAAACAACAAAATGTAAACAAACTGCTGTAAGACACGGTAAAACCGCAAACCACACATCTTAATCAAGAATTTTGAAACCACCGATCATTGAAAACAGATCGTGATAACACGCAAAACTTGAAAATTCCAAAGTTTTCTAGTACAAATTAAGTACGCAGCACCCAGAACAAGATGCGCGAATTAATAAAACATTTTCTTCACATAAAAATCTGAGAATAAACCCGGGTGTAACGTCACCTGCTTGGATAATACGGAGAACCACGTCAGGCGGTTTTCATGTTAAAAAATACCGTATAGCCAACACCTCATTTCATATCTGCTGTTGGGATTAACGGAAGGCAACCAATCTGGCATATTTCATTGTTAACACACGTCCCAGATTCGGGGTCAGAAATTGGAACATGCGACACAGATGAAATTTCATAGACTGACCTAATATACGACCTGAATTTCAATGGCTCCTTCCATGATAATCCAATAACCCATGAAGCGAAAAACAGTTACCACAACTAAGATATCTCCAAATGTAAAAGCATGTATTCTCCTGTTGCTATGCAAACAAGAATGAGCCTCACTGGCAGACAGGTACCCGTTTGTCTAGATTTCTAGTCAGCTATCAGGATAGCTTGTTATCAGGAGTAATAGAATGGTATAAACGAAATCACGGATTTCTTTTTTTACGAGAGTTGATACTTACCTCCCTAATACTCTTTGATATTGCTAAATATCGGCTTTCATTCAATAAAAACTCAGATTACAAAAGATAGGTGCCCCTACCGGGCAGGTAGTCAGGTGACAGTCTGGTGGATGCTAGCCCCAACCTCCATAGTATTAGGGAGGTAAGTATACTCTTGAAGTGAAATAAACGAAATCACGGATTTCTTTTTTCACGAGAGAGTTGATACGTACAGGTCTCCCTAATACGGACCCAGCCTCTCTGCCCCACAGAGGCTCAGTCTTCAGGCTCTCGTAAAGTGGCATAGTGTCAGCCAATAGATTAGTCAGAGGAAGTACTAGTCTGCGCATACGGTCTCCCAAAAGACCAGCTCTTCCCTACATGTATGCGCTTTTCTGCGTTTAAGGCACTTAAACGTCTGAAAATTGTGTGAAAACACAACCAGGAATAGATTTGAACATCGGCTAACACCACCAATGGCTGAGCGATGACCATATGTCATATGCACTCCCACCCCCACCCCCACCCCCCTTCCTGGGAGGAAGACTGAATGACCTCAATGTCCCATACGCTCTCTACGTACAAGTGCCGTGTACTATAGGACATTTAAAAACGAAAAGGCTTCATTTTCGTATACTCTCAATAATGAACCACATAAAACACGAACCATCACCATATTAATAAGGAAGGATCACGTGACAATACAATAAACAATGGACAACACATAAACAAGACTGACCTTGTCGAGGCTAGAAGCCATCATCATCTTCCCCTTGGTGAAGGCTGATGCAGTACCAAAACGTGGTTGTCTCCATTGATTAATTGTGAAATATATAAAAAATGAGGAAACCTCATCAAAATATGTACACCTAGATTATTTCTTCAAAATCGATATGGCGAGAGGATTCGAGGTGTCACGGAGATAATGGTCGGTAAAACTTGACTCACAGTGCCACTGGGCTACTGACATAATGTCATCCACAGGAACACCATTAAACAGGGCAGTAGAAGTCACTATGCCACGAACACTGTGAGCCTTGGCCATGTCAACTTGTTTACCTGTGGCAGATTTATGACCAAATTGAATACACTCTACAATCCACCTGGAAATGGTGTCCTTAGACACCCTGCCATGGGGTTCAATATATGACAACCATAACGCTGATGGGTCCGTCCGCCATTCCTGAGTACGTTGTTTGTACTTGTTTAATACTCGGACGGGACACCATCCTTTTGAATCAGGATCATATCTAGTCAAAGCTGGTAAAAATATAGGTTGACCTGGATATTTCAGACTGGTCCTTAGCCATGAAATTTATCCTAGGTAGAAGCCTAAGGCCTTCCCCTGTAACCACAAAATGGTCTGCCTCGGATGATAAGGCACGTATCTCGCTTCTCCGCCTTGCCGAGGCTGCAGCAATTAAAAATACAGTTTTAAGAGTCAACATTTTCATAGAAATGGAACTTAGTGGTTCAAATGGCTTATCAGCTAGTAGCTGGAGCACTAGAGACAAACTCCAAGACGGAATCACTGGGTGATTCCTTGGTCTTAGATTGCCCATGACCTTAATTAAAGTATTTAATGTACTTACTCCATCACTTCCCCTATTAGCCAAGCAAGGGATAACTGACATTAAAGCTGATTTATAACCAACAACAGAGTTTAGCTTGAGGCTATAGGCATCATACAGGTGACAGAGGAAATCGGCTACTACCTGAATAGATGAATCCATTGGATTAATACATCTTTTTGAGCACCATTCTGCAAATCTGTTGATTTTATAATTATATGCTCTGGAGGTTGACCCCTTCTGGCTTTTGACATGAACATGGCTGCTTGCTCAGAAAAGCCCTCCTTAATTCTAGATTCCTTGACAACATCCACGCAGTCAATCGGAACATTGACGGATTGTTGTGAAAGGCCTTGCCCTGGAAGATAATATTGTCTATCAGAGGCAGAGGAACTGGATTGCAGACCAGAAGGTTCAGCAGATCCGTATACCATGATCGGCGTGGCCAATTTGGGGCGATCAGAAGCACTTGGCACTCCTCCTGTCTGATTTTCTGAAGAATTTTTGGAATCAGGATTGCTGGAGGGAATGCGTATGCATACATTCCCACCCAGCTGATAGCCCTCGGATCTGGAATCGGAGAGACGTACGTCATCATCTTCGCATTCTTCTTCGTTGCGAATAAATCAATGTTGGGCTTCCCCCAGTGGTCGAACAGACGATCCGCCACACATTGATTTAGTTGCCATTCCGTAGGTAAAACACTCAACATTCGGCTCAATGAGTCTGCTAACAGATTTAACCTTCCAGGAATATGAACTGCTTTCAAGGTAATCCTGTGATTCAAGCACCAGCAAAGCAGCTTCCATGTCATCATACAAAGACAGGGCGACTTCGTTCCGCCCTGGCGGTTTATGTAAGTCACTACTTTTGAAGTGTCTGATCGAATTAGAACACTCTTGCCCTGAACTTTCTGTAAGAAATGTTCCAGGCCCAGGTCTACTGCTCATAATTCCAGTAGATTTATATGTTCTTGTGACTGATCCAGATTCCAAAGCCCTGATATCGTGGATTCTTCCAGGCAAGCTCCCACCCCTCCATCGATGCATCTGTATACATCATTAACTGAGGGTGAGGAGGGGTTAGCATCACCCCCGCCAGGAGATTCTCTGTCTTCAACCACCATTGAAGGTGGTGAATTAGAGGCTCCTGCACTGACACGTTTGAGTCCAGTGAACCTGTACTCTGGGTCTATTGCGTTATGAGAAATAACTGGATCGGCCGCCTGCGTAAGGCCGCCTGAGGAATGACTGGTTCCAGAGAAACCATCAACCCCAGCATTCCCAGGTAAACCCGTGCCAGGACATAACGACTGTTGCATACTGACTGTATTACTGAGATGAGTATTTGTACCCTCTCCTGAGTAGGATAAATGTATCCTATCTGCAGATCGAAGAACATTCCCAGATAGACAAACTTCTGGGATGGAGTCAGCTCTGATTTTTGAAAATTGATTATCCAGCCTAAGTCTGTGAGAGTTTTCAAAACTATCTCCAGATTTGCTGATAAACTTTCCCGGTTGTGTGCTTTTAACAGCCAGTCATCTATGTACGTGTGGACTGCCATGCTTCTCCTATGGAGGTATGCTGTTATTGCAAGAACCACCCTGGTGAAGACCCGAGGAGTCGCTGAAATTCTGAAGGGTAATACCCTGAATTGCAGGAAATGTCAATTTCCCTTTCTCCGAGATCTAACAATACTCACCATTCTGTTACTTCTGATATACAGCTGGCCCTGACAGCGGCTCTAGGATTATAGACTTAGAAAGCTTTACCGACTCCTGGGAACCAGGTACTCAGCTCCCAACTGCCGAGTACCCGTTTACCATAGAGCTCATATTGTTTGCATAGCCAGCAAACAAGAGAAAACTATGGCTTGCCTCCGTGGGGCTGGGAGGCTGGGTCCGTAACAGAATGGTGAGTATTGTTAGATCTCGGAGAAAGGGAAATTGACATTTCCTGCATTCTCCTTCGATCAATACTCACCATTCTGTTACTTCTGATATACACCAGATTTGATCAGTAACTTGGTGGGAAGGGGCAAGCCATAAATGCTAATTTTGCCCCTTGGAGAAAGATTTTAGACTTCAAACTTGACTAACGGAGACCTAAAAGGACCGTCAAGTTCACGGAACCGAATCACATTCGCGTCACAGCCCCCCCCCCCTTTTTCTCCTAAGAAAAGGGAGAGAACTAACGAACATGTATCTCGCCTGAAAACACCAATATGCCAAGAGGGTTAACTACTCCCTGCATATCGCTTGTATTAGCCTGGGAATGAGCATGAATATATAAGATGAATGAACATGATACATATACATAATACAAAAAACTCTCACTTATTGAATTACCTTATGATAATAGGACTTCAGACGTACCGCCTCCAACCATTCACCGGTTCGGCCATCAGTGACACAATCTGGTTGACATCCTCTCGCCAAAGTGAAAAAAGGGGAAAAGCAGTGTGGTCACTAACTATCATTTCAAAACAGCTAAAGCGAGTGGATTGGCTGAGTCTGACACATCCTGCATATAGTAATCCGCGAATGAGGACTCACAGTGCCATTGTACAACGGCCATGATGTCCTCTAACGGAACACCATTGTAAAGGGCGGTCGAGGCGGCTATTCCTCTGACATCGTGTGCCCTTACGCCCTGCACCTGGTGCCCAGTCGCCATCTCGTGAGTAGTCTGAATGCATTCGACCACCCAACGAGAGATAGTATCCATGGATGCGGCGCCATAAGGCTTTTTATGGCAGATCCACAGATGTCTATCGTTCGACCGTAACGAGTCAGTCCGTTTCTTGTACTTAGTCAAAGCACGGACCGGGCACCAGACACTGGCATCACGATCAAACCTAGTTAACTTCGGTATAATGATCGGTTTGCCGGGATATCTCAAAGATTGGTTCTTTGACATAAACTCTGCTCTTGGCAGAAGATGCAGACCTTCTCCAGAAACAATAAATCGGTTCCTCTCTGCCGAAAGCGCATGGATCTCACTGCGCCTTCTAGCTGAGGAAGCTGCCAATAGAAAGACCGCCTTTAGAGTCAAATGCTTTAGACTAGCCGAACGCAACGGTTCGAAAGGGTGCTTGGCCAGTACATTAAGCACTAAAGATAGACTCCAGGCTGGAATGACTACCGGTTGTCTCGGGCGGAGATTACTCATTCCCTTCAACATCACATTTAACTGGGCCACCTCTGGACTATCCCTGTTGGCTAGACAAGGGATAACTGATGCCAAAGTATCCAGCAACTGTGACGGGAGCTAGTCCTGAAAAGAACAGCTCACAGAGAAAGTCTGCTATTTGCTGAATAGTGGATTGAAAGGTATCAATACCCTTTTCTTCACACCAGTCTGCAAATCTGTTAACCTTGCTGTTATATGACTTGAAGGTTGACCTCCTTCTCGCAGCCGCGATGAAATCAGCAGCCTGTCGAGAAAAGCCTTCCGACGTGGAACGTTGTTTGACAACATCCACGCAGTCAATTTGAACATTTCGGGACGCTCGTGTAGGAAGCGTCCCTTGGCCTGTGAGATTATGTTCGGAATCTCGGGCAACTGCACACGATTTTCCACCAGCAGATCTAGAAGATCCGTGAACCACGCCCTGCTCGGCCAATACGGCGCTATTAGCAGGACCAGACACGGTTCCTCCCCGACCTTCACCAATACCTTCGGTAGAAGAATGGTGGGTGGGTACGCGTAAGCGTGCATCCCTCTCCAGCTTATCGCCAGAGCCTCTGTATCAACGGCATTTGGATCTGGAATCGGCGAGACATATGTCATGATTTGAGCACTTTCCTTTGTGGCGAACAAGTCCACGTTGGGTTTGCCCCAATGCTCGAAGATCCGTCGCAGAACCGAAGGGTTGAGGGACAATTCTGTTGGCAAGATTCTCTGTCTGCGAGACAAAGCATCCGCCAGAATGTTCAATCGGCCAGGAATATGAGCTGCTTTCAAAACAACCGAGTAATTCCTGCACCATTGAATCAAGTGCCACACCCTGATGCACAGAGTGGGCGACCTGGTCCCGCCTTGGCGATTTATATATGATACTACTGTCGAATTGTCCGACCGTATCAATATCACCTTGCCCCTGATCATCGGAAGGAACTCTTCCAACGCCAGTTCCACTGCCATCATTTCCAACAGATTGATATGCAGCTGACTCTCCGGGAGAGTCCATGTGCCCGAGACCTGGTGTTCTCCCAGGCAGGCACCCCACCCTTCCAGCGATACATCCGTGTAGACAGACAGCTGGGGTGGGGTAGGTGCAGCGAAAACCCCTAATAGGAGATTCTGACGCTGTTTCCACCATAGAAGATGCGATATTATCGGCTCCAAAACTGGCACCAGTTTTGACAGGGGTTCTGTTCTCTGTTTCCACAGAGACATCAGATACAACTGGATAGGCCTTCGCATTAGAGCAGCGTACGGGATAACCTGCTCCATGGAGACCATCATGCCCAGCATCTGAAGGAACCGCCTCGCCTGAATGTGGTTTCCCACTCGAAAACTCTTGAGGATGGCTAACAGAGACACCACTCTGGGCTCTGACGGGTAAACCCTGCCCTCCTCGAGGTCGAATCGCATCCCCAAATAAACGAAATGTTGAGTGGGCGTCAACTCGGATTTCTCCTTGTTGACTATCCAGCCTAGATCTGAAAGTAACTTCAGAGTCAGAGCAGTATCCACGTTCAACCTGGCTGCCGAGTCTGCCTTGAGCAGCCAGTCGTCTATGTAGGTGTGTAGCGCCACGTTCTCTTTTCTGAGAAACGCTGTCACCGCAAGGACCACTCTTGTGAAAACCCTCGGAGCTGTCGACAGGCCAAACGGGAGAACTGTAAACTCTCTTACTTGATTCTGAAACGCAAATCTCAGAAACCTGTGCCAACTCCGATTCATAGGAATGTGGAAATATGCATCTTTCAGATCGATCGATACACACCACATTCCTTTCCTCAATCCCGCCATTACCGACCTCGGCATTTCCATCTGGAACCGAGGCGTATGGATAAACCAATTTAATGGCCTGAGATTGAGTATGGGTCTCCATCCCCCTGTGCTCTTGGGGACAAGGAACATGTTTGACTAGAAGCCTGGAGTGTTCTGGTTTGCTGGTTTTATTGCTCCCTTCAGAAACAAACCCAACACTTCCTTTTGAACGGCTTCTAACTTGTCTGGCTCCCCTGGTACGGGTGTCCAGACAGGTGCCAAAGACAGATTTTGTGGTGGAAAGTCCCACCACTCCGGCATGTAACCCTGGGATAACCATCCCAGGACCAGACTGTCTGACGTCACACCTCGCCAGGCCTCGACGAAACGCATGAGCCTTCCACCTACCATAGACGCCTCGACGTCTAACGGGGTTGTCCGGCTCGCTGTCCGCCCCCACCCCCCTTTCTTAACGAGAGAGAGTGAGAACCATTTCGTTCTAGGCACGACGGGTATAACTGGCACCGCTGTTCCTGTCGCACAGGCGCGGTCCAGGCGGATATGAAGGGAGCTTTCGTACCCTCAGGTACGCTTCGGCTCCTTCTGTCTGCCCTTTGAGGCCTTACCCGTACCCTTCCCCTTGCCCTTCCCACCCCTAGGGCGGTCAGGAGCAACATTGGGGAGGGTAGGCGCCTCTACAACCTTCCTGGGCTTCTTCGCCGGCGGCGGCTCCGAAAACCCAGCTGAAGCAGAAGTCGCAACAGGCCTGGCTTTCGCCTTGCCCTTATGCTTCTTCTGCTTCTTTGAAGGCTGTCCCATTAGCGGTTTCCCCACAGCCCCTAGTGCGTGCGCCTGCCGCACTAGCTCAGCTGTAGGTTTACCGCTAACCGATTCTGCGCGATACTGGCGGTATCCTCTAAGATGGCCCGCGCTTGGCCACCGAAGATGCTAGGCCCTGTCAGGGGCATCCCAAGAAGACGCTCCCTGACTGCCGTAGCCGGACGCATATGGTCAATGACCATTTGCCTCCTGGACTTCATCACTCGCGCTTGCACCCTTGCCAATGCGTCCATCGACAGCACCAGGCCGTCATTAACACATGAAAGCACCACAGGTGGCACAGGGTGGCCTGCCCCTGCTTCAGCCCACACCGACTGAAGGAGATGATAAGAATGATTGACAGCGCTCATCGCTGCCCTCACACCCTCATCGCATAGGGACAGGACTTCTTCCTGGTGTACTTGAGACTTATCCACTAGTGCCGGACCGGGGCCACCCGACCCGGCACTCTGGACTCCCAGTACCCATCGGTCATCCTCCGTGACCGACGGGACTACACCATACCTGTCGTATTCCCCCGCGGAATACGACATCTTGCCCGCACCTCCCTGGAGGCCGCTGGGAGCTGACCCTTGGTCATTAGTTGTTTGCTATAAATAGCATCCAACAAATCTATGAACCGTGGATCCAGTCCCACTGACTGGATCCGGGTTGCGGGCAAAATCCCCGTCCTAATCGACGCAACCGACGGACGGGGCGCATCTTCATCGGCCGTGGCCGAAACCACAGACGGGTCAACCCTGGCTAGCCACGCCAGAGCATCTGACCAATCTACCTCCGACGAAGACACCCCCGCAAACACGTCACCCGTTGACGTGCTCACGGGTCTGCCAGCCACGGCCTCCCGGCAAGGAGCCACGGCTGACACGCCAGGCACTCCGCTACCACACGGTTCCGCCGCCACCCCATGAAACACTCCGGTCCATGGGGTAGGTCCGCACGGAAAACCGTACGGACCCGTAGCAGTCGCGGAACCATAGCCGGACACGGCGCCAACGGCACCCCACATCCGGCTGCCGGACCAGGCGAGATAGGTGAGTACCACGCCTGGCCCGGCACACCCGTTCCCGTGACGGCTGGTGACAAACCAAGCCGCACGGTACCGGTGCACGGTAACGGATTGGCCTCAGCCACAGGCGGAGCCGCTGACCTGGCTTGCGCCAAACCAGACAAATGGAGGCCGGTTCCGTCCAGGACGGAATCAACCTCCATATTCTCCACCTGCGGCTTCACGGGCCGCAGCAACCTCTCCTCCTCGGCCTCCTCGTCTTCAGACTCCGAAGAGCCGTCACTAGACGAGTCAACCATCTCCCACACCTGACGGACCGGCCACCGCTACTGGACCACCCGGAGGTGGCCGCAGAGAGACAGAACCCGTCTGGCCGAAGCCAGACGGGACTGCCAGGGGGCCGTACGAGACGGCCCCCTCGGTAACCAGTCCAGAATCCTGTCCGAGGACAGGATCCGTACCAGGCATGGGGAGAAACTGCCCCCCAACCTTTGGTAGCAGGGACGACACCAGCGTGGGCAGAACGCTATGCAGAAAACCCTGCATAGCCGGACCAAACCACGCCGGCGGTGCCATCTCCGCCACCTCCAGCTGGGGACGTGGAGCACCCCCACCGGCCGAACCGGGCGCTCCACGATTTCCTCTCGGACCGCCTGACCCCGCGTCAGACCCAGCCAACTCCTTCTGGGCAAGGAACTTAACCATCATCTCGACGGACCACACTGCACAAACATTACACCTATGATCAATATTACACAGGGAACACCTAAAACAAGCATGGTCCTTGAACACGACACGGACAAACTTATGGCATTCGTCACATGATGGCGGGGCTGGCTTGGCCTATAACATAAGCACAAACCTACAATAAACAAGCGGAACGAGACCCGGATGGAAGGCAGACAATTAATTTTCAAATAATTTTGACTCATAAATTAACCGTAACCTCCCCGCACCCCACCCCGCCACGTTACAACAACGATCGCATTGATTATGACGACAAGAACGCGGCGGGCATTAAACACACCCATAATAGATCCTCCAGGATGTGTAACGGCTCCAGGAATCATATCGCATAGCATTCGGGGTATATTTACTAATCAATATAAATTATACTCCTAACGAAAGCAGCACGATATGTGAAGAAAACAACAAAATGTATAACAAACTGCTGTATCACACGGTAAAACCGCAGACCACGCATTTACTCAAGAATTTTGAAACCACCGATCATTGCAAACCGATCGTGATCGCACGTAAACTTGATCATTCTAAAGTTTCCGGTACCATTTTTAGTACGCAGCACCCAGAACAAGATGCGCGAATTAATGAAAAAAATTTTCTTCACATAAACATCCGAGCGACCGGGTGTGACGTCACCCGCTCGGATTCTACGGAGAAACGACGTCAGCCGATATTCGTGTTAGAAATACTGTAGCAAACACCTATTTTCATATCTGCCGATCGCCTGTTGGGGGTTAAAGAAGGCGATCGTCTAGCATATATCGTTGTTAGCACACGTCCCAGATTCTATGGGGTCAGAAATTGGAACATGCGACACAACGAAATTTAGAGACCTAAGTCTTTTAACTATGGATAATAAAGAACGATACAACCTGGTTATCTTCGGCGGTATTCTCCATAGTCCTTAGTTAATCCTTTCACGAACACACAAACTATCACAGATTAAAGACTTAGATTTTCTTTCACAAAAAAACCACTAAAATCCTTAATGCAGAAAGCATGTATTGCTCTTGTTGCTATGCAAACAAGAATGAGCTCTATGGTAAACGGGTACTCGGCAGTTGGGAGCCGAGTACCCGGTTCCCAGGAGTCGGTAAAGCTTTCTAAGTCTATAATCCTAGAGCCGCTGTCAGGGCCAGCTGTATATCAGAAGTAACAGAATGGTGAGTATTGATCGAAGGAGAATCCCACTGTCTGCCCTGGAATGTGAATCTCAGGAAGCAACGGAAACTCCTCGCTATTGGAATGTGAAAATAAGCATCCTTCAAATTTATTGAAGCTGTCCACATTCCCTTCTCCAACCCTGCCAATACCGATTTCACCGTCTCCATTTGGAAACTGGGTGTGTCCATGAACTTGTTCAATGGCATGAGGTTGAGAATTGGTCTCCACCCTCCAGTGCTTTTCGTTACTAGGAACATGGTTGAATAGAAGCCCGGGCACTTCTGTGCCGGCTGAATCGCTCCTTTTTGTATGAGGGGATTTATTTCTTCCTCTATACACAATCTTTGATCTGGATCTCTTGGAATTTGAGTCCAGACTGGCACCAGAGACAGTCGCGATGGAGGGCCTGTTATCCAATTGGGATGATACCCGACTGAAAGCCATCGCAAGACTAAACGGTCCTGAGTCAACCGTTCCCACTCTTGCTTGTGATGGGCCAATCGGCCTCCCACTGGACCACCTAGGGAGAGGGGTGGACATAAGGAGTGCAAGAGTGGCACTGTCTCCTTGGCCAGAAGCACTGGAGTGGTTCTCACCATGATAACCGACCCATCAGGCACGATTACCATGACCAGATCCTCGCGCGCCACGACCAGCGCCACGCACACCTCGGTGCGTGGGCGGCTGCCTGGCTGGCTGTGCCGTAGGAGCCTGCACCCCCCCTCTGACCTGGCCACCACCTCGAGCCTACAGGGGATGATACGCAGGGGGAGCTGCGCGAATGCGCTCTCTGCGGAGCACTTCAAATTGCTCGCCCAGTGCCCTCTGGTTATTGACCAGGGTGACCGTCTCCTGGAGGTGCTTGCATCCCTCACCTCCAAAGAGACCAGGACCTGCCATAGGCGTACGCAGCAGCCTATTATACACGTCCTGAGATGGGCACAGATTGTCTAAAGCAAACGTGCGCCGCGCCCGGACACTTCTAGTCACCGACCAGGTTAAACAATCCAGAGCCAGGTTGATACCATCCTGGATGGCTCTCTGGACCGTTACCAGACTCGGCTGGCGCGACGCGGATGCCGTTACTACCCCTTGTAACAGCTGTGGGACATGAGAAAGCGCCGCAATAGACGCTCTCCTACTCTCCTCCGCATCGCGCAATGTGGTGTTTGCTGAACGCAAACCATTCAAGCAGAGTTCCCGTGTCAGACCGGGAGCCTGGCCTCCTGTCCTCACCTAACGCTGCGCGGTCATCCACACTCGGCTTAGGTACCACACCGTATTTCTAATATTCATCAGACACGATGCGGCAACGGCTCGCCTCCTCGCGAGGAGCCTGCGCGAGCCGTCCATGCACCTTGATGGACGTCTCTGCCGCCATGAACATATCTACAATATGTTCAGCCAGCGGCAGAGATGGCATAGCATTAAGAGCCGGCGTAGCTGCCAACCACGGGCGGTGATCCCGCTGGCTAGCCGACTGTTCCACAGATAGGTCTTGCCTTACGCTTATCAGCCAATGACAATCGTCCGACCAATCCTCCTCTGTGGCTACCTGCGAAAGCTCTACAAGACGAGGACCTTCGTCTTCCTCCTGAGCGATCGCAGGCGTGTATGAGGCTGGCTGATCTGACACTCCTGGCTAGCCAGAGAAAGCATGAGGGCCCGAAAGAGCAGGCATACTAAACTGACTGGCTTGACCAGGAGCAGGCGCCGTGGTATTGCGTGGGGAGAATTTCGCCACACCACGGCATGCGGTAGGCCTGGCCATCAGAGCCAACCCCGGCCACCTTCTGTGCCGTGAACCCTACTCCTGCATGAGCAGAACCATGCACAATGTCGCCTGTATTCCCCGCGAGGGTGCACAGACGTCAATGTCCATGGTCACGGCATCAGAAGGAGAGCCCAACAGATAATTCTCTTCATCCTGGCCAGAAAGATTAGACTCCGGGTCAGCGAAGAATGCTAACCCGGACTGGCCAGGAACGGTACCATAGGAGGAAATGGTACCTGCGGTGTGCGGATATTCCTGGGCTGATAAGCAGGCACCAGGCTTCAGCGACAACCGTCCACCGGCGCGGCAAGCCTGCTGCCAGTGTCCTGGACCGCCCCCTCTAATGGGGCCACCTCTGAATCTTGCTCGAAAACTGGAATTGCCCTAAGGAAACCTGATTCAGAGGCGGGTATTATCTGATCCGAAGCAGATGAAGAGGACAACAAAAGATTTTGTCCAGGAAGCATGCCACGGAGCAAATCTGGAACCAAATCCTTGATTGTCCTATTCATCTCTCCCAACATCTCAACTCGGAATGCCTCCATATCCACAGTGGACGAGGCCTTCCTCTTACCCTTCTTACCCGACACCTCTCTCTTCGCATTTCTCTCCTCTTCACACACCTTTTCCCGAGCCGGTAACGACAAGAATTCTGTCATTAGTTCCCCCCCCCCCCCACTGTTTACATATTTCACACTTAAGCAGTGGTCCACAGGGACTGCACTGAAAGCAGAGATGAGGGGCGAAACATTCTTTAAGGAAACGTCCACAAGAAGCACAACCAGGTTTCTGAAACAGGCCAGAGGGCGAAGACAATGAGTATTTTAGTTATAAGGATTAGAACCTCAAAACCAAAATAAAAGGAGAGGGAAGGTGGTCATACAGACCACCTACAAAGATAATAAACCAGCGTTGGGCAAAACTTTAAATGTTAATAAAGTGCAAGGCTGATTAAGACGTCATAGCTTCAAAAATAAGACGTTAAATCGTTCCGAAACAAGCATCCAGGTGTAAGGACGAATTGTATTCATATCCAGAGCATCTTAACTGGAAAGGATAGTGGATACAGACTATACAAACTTCAGATATACAATGATAAAATGGCAGCAGATTTTCTAAATATTTTCAAATAAAATTGAAGTGCCTAATATCATAACTAGAATACCTGAGTCTTTAGCATATACAAAAATGTACAAACCATCCGATCTGATGAACTGGAAACTCCACCAACTCTATGACCTCTTCACTCTCTCCACCTATAAGGGGAAGAAAGTGGACCAAGAGGGCAAAGTGAGAAGACCTTCTTCCGAGGCCTCCAACTCACTGAGCATTGATTTTTGGTTAGATAACCTAACAATGTTAGTAGGAAATGGAACCTTGGTGGAGAGAAAAACAAACCCTCTGTCGATGTGCTGTCCTGTTCAATCATAGATAGATACCTGTGGACATAAAGACAAAGAGAGATTAGTATTTCATAGCGCCATAATAGAAATAAGGCGCTTAACATGTTAAATGCGAGTCCTGGAAACACATTACAACTGAACAAAACTCACTAAAACGTAGTAGAAATCATCTGATAATACGGTCCTGGGCCCTCCTCTGGAGATGCAGCATGCTCAGACATGATCTCAGGTAATTAGATATTTGAATTTTCTATTTTTAATTGAAAAGCCAGCAGAAAACTTTTAAGACAAAAGTCGCATGTGGTCTCTCTGCCAATAAATTAGCAAAGAGGAAGTACTAGTCTGCGCATGCGCAGTGGTTGGGGCTAGCATCCGCTAGACTGTCACCTGACTACCTGCCCAGCAGGGGCACCTATCTTTTTTAATCTGAGTTTTTATTGAATGAAAGCCGATATTTAGCAATATCAAAGCATATTAGGGATGTAAGTATACTCTTGAAGTGAAAAGTATTGATCGAAGGAGAATATACTTTTTCAGGGATTTGTCTGTGAAAGGATTGATACAGCGAGTTAAATTAATTTAATTAATTCCAGCTAAAATAAATATGTGATTCTAACACATAAACAGCCCCACCCACCACACTCCTAGTGAGCAGGCTAATAGGTATGCGGGTGTTTTCTACCCAGATCATATTTGGCCAGGGACTGTGAAGTGTCAGCGAGCAATTAATAATTGATAGATTGTTGTGTTAGTATTATACTAGGTCATCAATTACTAGTACCCTGCTGGCGCAGGTGAGTCCATCAAGGCTGGAGTTCCAGGTACAGACACTGGCATGTCGCTTATGCCCATAAATTATATAATCCTATTAAAAAGTTAACATGCTTTGCAATTGAATATGTACTATGCAATCTGTGTAGTACATGTAATTTATGTTGTGAGCTGTGCAAACCCGAGCCATGTCAGCTCAAACAATGATTCTTGATCAACTAGTGTTTGTTTTACTTGAATTGAAAGCACCTAATCCCAACAAAAGCAATGGCCCAGATGAAATACCAGTGAGAATACTAAAGGAAGCTGCCAAAAAAATTAGTGCACCACCATGCAATAAGTCTCTAGAAGAAGGGGTACTACCCGACATCTGGAAAATGGCAAATGTATGCCGTATACACAAACAAGCGGTATCAGAAGATACCAGTATCTCACATTTTTAAGTTATCGTGGGATCCGGCTACAGCAGGACCCGGTCTGCCCAGGACTAAATATTCTGCGAAAAAATAATGTCCCGAAGCCATGTACCTATATAGAATTAGATGGCCCATTTGGCCCCTGCCCTCAGATTGACTCAAGAACAAAATAATTTGTTGCACTGTAGTCTACTAACTACAAGCTTCAAAATGATATGTGACATGACATTTGATAAAATTTATTTTCCGCCCACCATTTCCCCCACCCCTGCCCCTGGGGGTGATATCAAAATTCCAATGTGTCATGCACATCCCTGGCCATACACATGTATGTGTAATCATACTGAAAGTTTCAAGTTTCTATGTGAAATGGTCTAGGAGTTGCTTTACAATCGATTGGTGCCCACTTTTGACCCTGCCCCTACCCTCAGTTTGACCCAAGATCAAAATAATTCCTTGTAGTGTAGTCTACTCATCATTGGCTTCAAAATGATATGTGACATGACCACCTTTGGAAAATTTTATTTTTTACCCCACATTTCCCACCCCCTGAGCCGTACCCCTGGGGTCATAGCAAGATTCCATAAGGGATATCAGAAGATAGCAAATAGATTAATTGTACATCACACGATATGATGGACCACCCGATAGTCTCATTTTGAAATTTGACAATCAAAACACCGATTCAAAATACCCATAGGGCAAGCATAGCTTGGAGACTGAACCATAAAGCCTTTCTGCCCAGGGGTAACCTGAAGTCATTGTAATGACAACTGGCACCCTGGAGCTAACCGAAAGGCAAATGGTCCAAACATAAGCAAAGTTCATAGTCTGATAAAAGAAGAAACATTTTCAAAAACAATCAGCATAATACATATTTGGATGTGAAATGGTCTAGGAGAAGTTACATTACAATCGATTGGCGGCCCCTTTTGACCCCGCCCCCCTACACTGTTTGACCCAAGATCAAAATAATACCTTGTACTGTAGTCTACTCATCATTGGCTTGAAAATGATATGTGACATGACCACCTTTAGATAAATTTAATTTTTTACCCACAGTCCCCACCCCCTGGGAGTCATAACAAAATTACAATGTGTCATGCACATCCCTGGCCATATGTGTAATCATCAGGGATGGGGTCAATTCCATTTTATCAATTCCAATTCCACCTCAATTCATTTTATCAATTCCAATTCCATTTCCACATCAATTCATTTTATCAATTCCAATTCCACCCAGACAAGTTCAATTCCAATTCCATTTTATCAATTCCAAGTCCAATTCCATACCAATATTTACTTGAGATCAACATTGTTATATTTTAACCCTTTAATGCCCAAGATTGGCCAAGAAAAACTAGATTTATCATTAGCAAATGTCCATATATAGCCAACAATGTTCAGTAAATCTATGACAAATATGACTGGAATTGAATTAGAATTTATCAATTCCGGTCAATTCAAATTATCAATTCCAAATCCAATTCCAATTCCGGTGCCTTAGAAGTTATCAATTCCAATTCCGGTGTCTTAGAAGTTATCAATTCCAATTCCAAAGTCCTCAGATTTATCAATTCCAATTCCGGAATTGAATTGGAATTGACTGATCAATTCCAATTCCAATCGGAATTGACCCCAACCATGGTAATCATACCGAAAGTTTCAAGTTTCTATGTGAAATGGTCTAGGAGTTGAGTTACAATCGATTGGTGCCCACTTTTGACCCATCCCCCTCCCCCCCTACCCTCAGTTTGACCCAAGATCAAAATAATTCCTTGTATTGTACTCTACTCATCATTGACTTCAAAATGATATGTGACATGACCACCTTTGGAAAATTTTTATTTTTTACCCCAATTTCCCACCCCCCCAGGGCCCTGGAGTCATACAAAATTCAACAAGAGCTATCAGAAGATAGCAAATAGCTTACCTGTACTGTAAATTAATTGTCCATCACAGGATATGATGGACCACCGGAGTATCATTTTGAAATTTGGCAATCAACATGCCGATTCAAAACACCCCCAGTATTACCCATTGGGCAAGCATAGCTTGGAGACTGAACCATAAAGTCTTTCTGCCCAGAAGTAACCTGAAGGCATTGTTCATTGTAATGACAACTGACAACCTGGGACTAACCGAAAGGCAAATGGTCCAAACATAAGCAAAGTTCATAGTCTGAAAAAAGAAGAAACATTTTCAAAAACAATCAGCATAATATATATTTGTATGTGAAATGGTTTAGGAGTTGCGTTACAGTCGATTGATGCCTACTCATCAAATCCATTGAGACCTCTAGGCTCAAATAGGCACAAAAGCTTTATATAATAGCAAAAAGTTTTCTTTAACCAAATATTTTTAGTAGGCTTGCACGATTTTTGCTTTGAAACATTACGATTGATTTTATAAAAAAAATTGCGATTTTCGATTAAATCGTAGGTCCAAATTCCCAAAAGTATAAACCGGGTAACGTGACTTGTTTCTAGAAAAAGTTGAAATAAATGATACACAAATAGCACGAAATTAGAACACATTTTCATGCGATTAATTCTTACCATCCTACGTCTATGCTTAATGTATACCTTATATCCATCATCGCGGGAGTGAAATTATTAATTGTGACCGCCTAAACATTGCGTATAGTTTAATAAACATTAATTATTTATTTCATCAAAATTTGAGATAAAATGTCGCCGAGAAAAAAATATAAATTACATGATGTATCAGCTTCCGCTTATAGCCTCCCTTTGTAGGACGAGTTTAGCTCATTACCGGAGCAACGCGAAGACACTAATATTAGTACTCAAGGTCTGCAGCAAAAGAAAGAAAATTATATGACGATTCGACGGAGTAACTAGCTGGTTTTCTCAATGACAAAGGTGTTACCTCGCTATTGTTAGCTTGTTGATTGTAGCGATTTGTGTTGTGATTAGTAATTATTCGACACGTACATGGCACGGCGGGATATAAACACAATGAACACAGGCGTGAATCGATTCTAATTGTACTCATGTACTGATAAAATGCAACGGAAAAATACATACTTCAGATTTTTTAAAAACATGAAATTTTTTACGATTTTCCAATTTTTCCTCAATTACATCGCAAAAATCGCGATTTTAAAAATAAATCGAACTTCACGATTAAATCGAAAAATCATGCAAGCCTAATTTGTAGGTCCATCTAATAAGGCCCATGATACTGCTAGCTTTATTGATTCTAATTTGAATGTGGTGATCAAGGGAGAGAGCCGAGTCAAAGATGACTCCGAGATCCTTTTCGTTGTGCACATGGTATAGGGCAAGCCTGGAAATACAGTGCCTGTCAAGGACATTGTCAGGCACCAAACTAGCAAATGTCAGGCAGTCTTGCCGGTTCCTGACATTTTGTTAGGTACAGATTTAAAGTCGCAGTAGTTGCAGTGTGCAAAAAAAGTGTTGCACATACAAGTGTTGATAAAGCCATAAAATATTCATCTACCTACCGTGCATAATGATCATTATGCCACATGTTTAGTTGCTTTTTGACATGTTTCTGATACATTCAAGTAAAGAACACTCTGAAGTAGAATAGTGTTGACAGGCAGAAAATTCTGAATGTCCGGTACTAAGTAGCTGGTGCCTGACAAAGTGTTGGACACTGTTGAAAGTTTGAATTGGAACCTCTACCAATGGATAACATTACATTTATCATGGTGGAATTTTAACCATAGGGGGTCATAATATATATAGTAGTATAGGGATATGGAAGTAGTAGTGCGTTATTAGTCATTCCAGCCAAACTTAAGTTATGAAGCCTCCCCCCACCCCCAGCCCCTGTGATTTTAACATCCATGTTTTTGACCACATTTCCAGGCTTGTCAGATCTGATTGCAGGTCATCACAATCAGATTATTGTCTATCCTGAAATAGTCCGCTTTTCACTGTTAGCTGGAGGTTTATAATTGCCTATTACGACTGCGGTGGGTGCTCCTATCAAGAGAATTATACATTATACAAACAACATAAAACATCCCGAAAACATAATACACATGCAAAAACAGTGCGAATAGACAATGAATTCAGCAAAGGTCTTAACATCATTATACCTAGGAATATTGGGGCTTGATGATCACATTCGGTATTAACTTCAAGAGTAGCATAAGACATAATAAAATACACAATCCTCAAGAGAACCAGTGTTGATTAAGGGTATGTATGAAAAGCGGATTTGTGGATTGTCCAATGTGGCGCTGTGGTGTAGCAATAGTGGTCTACTAGGTCAAGTTCGACTCCTAACCATACTTAGCTATGGCTAACTAGAGTACCAGTCGAACTTCAGATAGTTAACTAGCTAGTCAACTATAGTCAACTGAGCACCCATCGTCCTATTGCACGATCCTTGTCTTTTCACGAAATCTAAGAATTTAAAACAATTAGCTCTCCCCAAAATGCAGGTAAATAATCAAGAAATTCACGAAGCACAATATGTCAAATTTCTCGGCGTCTATCTGGATAAAAGCTTAACCTGGGAGAAGCATATAGAAATAGTGAGATCCAAGGTAGCAAAGAACATCGGTATCATGCGCAGACTTAAGCCATATCTTCCCCCCTAATATTCTAAAAACGATCTATATTGTACACTGATCCTTCCACATATCACATATTGCAATGTAATATGGACTAACACGCATAAAACTAAACTAGCACATCTAAAATCACTACAAAAGCAGGCAATCAAATTATTCGCACAGCCAGCAGAGGGCCAGGATGTCTTTAAAACTTTAATGCTAAAATTTGAAGACATCGGAGCTGTCCAACTATGCGCTATTTTAAGGGACTACCATAATGGCAATCTACTCTCCTCATTATCAAACCTTTTTATGAACAACTCCGATATACACTCGCACAACACACGAACTAAGAATAACTTACACCAAACCTATTACAGAACAATGACAGCGACACAAAAACCATCACACCAAGCAATACAACTCTGGAACAACACAGATATAAATATACGCACACAAATTCTTACACAAAGCTCTTTTAAACAAAACATTAAAAAAATAATCTTAGAAAGATACTAAAAATCCAAACCAATGACATGAATGCAGAAGTCACCACCATGGCAGTACAAAAACTAGTATGTACCCAGTTGCCAGGATAACAACTAGAATGTAAAATACACATCTGCAATAATAATAATGCATCCGTAATTGTTGATGTGGATGATGCAGTTGTGTATAATAATAATAATAATAATAATAATAATAATAATAATAATAATAATAATAATAATAATAATAATAATGCTGCACCAAGAAATGTTGATACAAATTAGGCCGTATTATTATATATGACAATAATAACAATAATAATAATAATAATAATAATAATAATAATAATAATAATATTGTAAACAGGATATGCATGTGTTTTCCCCATTCCCATGTGTGTGTGTGTGTGTGTGTGTGTGTGTGTGTGTGCGTGCGTGCGTGCGTGCGTGTGTGTGTGTTAATTGTCTATTGTCTTAAATGTATACATGTAAATATTATATTATCTTCACCCATGATCCAACTATTACTGAATTATATGTTTATTATATGTTAAATGTAAGGGGTCCACTGCTAAGCCTTTGGTGGACTGCCTGTTGTGTAAATGTAAAATCTATGTGTTATATGAAAATAAATAATTTTGAATCTTTGAATCTTTAAATAATTTTGAATCTTTGCCCTCCCACTACGTGCCCGTATCGAGTACCGTGCTTCCACGCCGTTGATGTTTGTGCTAAGTTCACGAAGCTTCATAAATATTAATGAACTGGGGTCAGTCAACTTGTGCCAATGAGAGTGCCAGATAAGAAATCAGGAAGTAATCAAATTTACACATGTGCGTAAACCAAACTAGCGGGTTTTGTTACCAAAAACCAATCCACATATTTTCTGTTCATCAGATAACTTGTTTAGAGCAAAACTATTGCAAAATTTTGTAAGTGTCTCTTTCCAAATCAATGGCATCACGATCGCTGTTGTTTCTGTGATTATAAATTAGGTCACCAGACGATCTCTCACCTATCGTATGAAGTAGGCAGAAATCTGATCGGCTACCTCCAACCCACTAGCGTAATGTTACTTCACATAGCGAGAAATCACAGGTCTGCATGTACGGCCTCGAACAGCGTAGCTATGTGAGCGGGTGTATGTTAGTATGATGCCGAGCACCCAACCTCGGATCATATGGTTAGTGCGATATTTGCGTAAATTTCAAAATGTCGGCCACCGATCGCTTGCCACGAATAAATGCATATAAAAGTGTAAATATTTTGCTAAATAACTTAGGTTTGATGAAATTATGCTTTCCCATTGTGTGTTAATGTTGCCAAGCCCATATTCCTTCCAACTTTATGTCATATGGATGCTTTTTGACGTCTTAGCGGACAAAAATAATCAATTTTCGAAGGTCATCGAAACAGATGACAGAAAGGGTTACTAGAGACTGGTACCCGGCTCCAAATTTTCTGCAATAGTAATTCAAAAGGGAACTGGGAATCAACGAACTATAGTCGACTGCGATCAAGTTCGACTGGGCATAGCAACTGCGCATGATCAGTAAACCAGCAAACTGACTATAGTTAGTGAGTCGACCTTGGCCTAGGTGTCACATCGTTCGTGTTCTTGTGAGATCTCCTATGTTAATTGGAGAGAGATAGCTCAGCATAGCATGAAGCTACGTATGGCTCTATGTTTAGATTGGTGTTAGTAGTGGATAGCAGGGACTATGGCCAGTAACAAACGTCGATGTCCGTTGGCGGAGATACACATATGCCAACGTATGACTGTGGTAGAAAGCAGGGGACTAGGTTAAACAGTATCACTATAACATCTGGTCTACAGTGGAATGAACACATCAGCAACATTTTCAACAAAGCAAACCGGACCATCAGTTTCCTAAGGAGAAAGCTCAACATATAACATCTACAAGGATCAAAACCAATAGATATACAAAACCCTAGCTGTTCAATACGTACTCAGCAGATTCCAGAACAGATCGAGTGTAAGCAACATGTTGAATGCTCTTCAATGGCCATCACTCAAAGACCAGCTTAAATCTGCATGGCTTGCCATGATGTATAATATCGCCAACAATCAAGTGCACATCAACAAAGAGAACCGACTCATCCGACCAAAACCCTACTCGAAAAAAATGCACCCCCTGTCATTCCAAGTCACCTCCTGTAGAAATGAGTACAGTAAAGAATTGTTCTTCCCATGTACCATCAGGGACTGGAATGCCTTAACAGCAGCTATGGTACAAACTGAGAGCCTTGACATATTTACGTCTCTCTCACAGTAAGCGCGGGGAATCTTGAGGGGGCTCAGTAATGTCAAAACCACAAAAGGTTTTTGTTTTTAACGTTGCAGTGCGCTCTCTACAGTAAGATACTAATCAACCTGTTGTTGATGGTGGCTACTAATTGGCCGAAGCAGAAGCAGAAGAAGCAGTACTGTGGTGATGTGGTGATTCTGGCATGCTAATGTGAGGACAAACTTAGAAGCGTAATTGTGAGAGAAGAGGTAGCTGTAAGAACTAAGAGATGATTGGACAAGAGGGAAAACGAGGTAACAAGGGGAGAACATGAACCTGCTGATGAACTGGCTACTATCACAAATGAATGTAAGAAATTGGAAGATATTGAAAAGTGTAACCGTGAGCTAAAACTAAAGCTAACATCATCAGTCACAGCAAAGGTGAACAAACAAACAGGTATATCTGATCCAGATGATGCAAGCACTAGAATTCCAGTAAGTGAAAGATACAATGTCTACCTTACATGGTCAACATAAAAATGACAGAATAGATCATTTAGAAAGGTGGTTAGCTAATGAAAAACTAACTTCACAGATAAGTAAATCTCAAGATAGTTGTAACTTCAACGTGTCTCCTGCCAACATATCTTCTGCCCTGACCAGGGACAGTTTCACAATGACAGGGAATGCCAGACCAGGGTCAAATCAGAACCTACGTGTGCAAGCAGAATTAGAAACAGCTAAACATATTCTAAAACCCCATTCATTCCAGTTATAGCATCAAATAGGGAGGTAGCAATTAGGGTCTATAGTTTAGGCCTGATCCCAACCATTGCACAAATTGCAATTGTAATCATAGATACAATTTTACCTCCACCAAACATGCAAAATAACAGACAGAATAAATGGCAGTTTGGAAAGTGATTGGCACCACAAGAAAATAAAAGTAATGCTTTGGCACATCACCATGAACCCAGCTTACGCAAGATCGCAACATCAATATATAACTCTACAATCATCTAAACAGGTTTCTGACAGAAAATTTAAACTTAAACCTAAACAGAAAGTTAAACTTAAACAGCAATTGCAAAGTATCGTATCAATAGCAATAAGCACTATTATAAAACAGGACATCAAGAACGGAATATGGGTGGTCGATACACTAATAAATTACAAAGGAATTGCACTATGCATCAGCAAGATACAATAAACGCATTACAATCGACTGGTGTTTCTCATTTGCATTCCTTTATGCGTATAGATGCATAAAATTTGCCCTGGGACGCATAAAGATGGATCCCCTGCGACCCAGGGGATGCAAGGAGAATTCAGCACGAAAATCAGTAACATTACACTGTTGGGCTGGGGTGTTTGCCCTCAAAGAAAACCAGTGGCGGTATCACTAATTAAACAGGTTTAACTGAAATACTGGTTTAATGGGGTGGAATGATCGAAGATAATTTGAAATGTGAAAATATCTTGTTTTCCTTAGCTACAGTACATGCATTTAGCGATTTGACAACTGATGTAAATTGCCACGAAATTAGAATGGTAACTACGTACGACTGTCCACTTCGATGCTACAATCTTAAAATAGTAGATAAAATAAATAAAACTAGATTGTTTGGTCGATGACGCGTCATTGCAAATCCTCACATTCAGAGTTTTGAACTTTTAACCCTACCCCAAATCCCACCCCAGTGGTAGAGCCAAATGTAAATGTCCTTTTGCACTCCACGATCATATGCGTGACTCACATACCACATTTGGCTGAATTTCGCCCAACAGTGTCATGGGAGTTGCATTACAATCAATTTCATGACCTTTTGATCCCATCCCCCACCCCCTGGGGAGGGACCAAATGTAAATGTGCTCACTCCACGTTGATATGGGTAACTCACATACTAAAAGGAAAAAACTACCTTGGTAGTAGGGGTGGGGGGGGGGGGGCCGCAGCAAAATGTAAATGGGCTCATATACTCCACATTGATATGCGTAACTCACATGCTAAATTTTGTTGACTTCTGTCCAACGGTTTCGGAGGGCCAAATGTAAATGGCCTCTTGCACTCCACAATCATATGGGTAACTCACATCCCAAATTTGGTTGCATTCCATCCAATGGTTTCAGAGGAGTTGCATTACAAGTTATTTAACTTTTGGTCCCCTGCCCCACCCGGCGTGGGTGGAGCCAATTGTAATATTGTCTTGCAAAGCGGAATCGTATGGGTAAGATACCAAATTTGGTTGAGTTCTACCCAATAGTTTGGGAGGAGATAGCTTGACGGACGGATGGACAGACAGATGGATAGACGGACAGATGGATGGAGGTGATTACAATATCCCTGCCTTTTTTTTAAATGTGGGGATAATAAACAAAGTCTGGTTCATGTGATGTCGTGAAATTAGCACCCTAACTGCTAAAATGGTGATTTTCATCACTTTTATTAGGTCACTATTTTCGAAAGCGTAGTAAAATATAACCCATGAAATGAAGAACCCAGATATGAGAGCGAGTTTAGGACCCTCATAGAGTAGCGCAATACGGCTAGAGTTTGTGTAACCACCTACAGTATGATCAGATCTAGTAAATCACGTGTTTGTATTTGAGTATTTGGTATTCAGTAATACAATAAAGTGTCATTCGTGTCTACTCGGGTGAATGTCATTCAACATGTAAAGTTCTAAAGGGTAATCATTTCCAGGAAATCGCATCTCAAGAATTCTCATGAAAAGCTGCCTGATTGGATATTTTTGGAGATGCTGTAATAAAGAGATTATGATAAATTGACAACATAAAAGCAATGATTCGCGGAAATCTAACTTAAATGTACTTAAATCAACACTCTGTAGTCTGACACATATACAAATATGCCCGTACAACAACACAATGTGATTCTAACCCCATCAACCAAAAAGTCACGTGATAAAAAATACTACGATTTACAGGAATTTCATTCATAAAATCAATAGTAGTGAATATCCGGTGGAAGAATTGATTAACAAACAATCACATTATGCCTGCTCGTATTGGACAGTTTTTTTCTGTTTGAGAGGCTATAAGAGGTTTATTTTACAGCTGTAAATCTTTTATGTTTGCCAACATAAGAAGCGAACTTAGTGGTTTCCATTTCTTGGGCGTTCAACCAATTTTATTCTTCATTGCAAAGTGGGGTTGTTTTCGTAGCATGTTTCTTGGTTTCTTTGGTGGTATCATAATTAAAAATAGTACAAACTCGAATTGACAAAATGATTATTTGTTACAAAGAAATTCAAATTTTCAACTTATTCAATTTTACCTTGAACTCGCAGAGCTTACATCATGTAACTTTCACTGCTGGCAAATCAAATTATATTTGCCGAGTGGCGTTCTAGGCTGATTTGTCGGGATTTCAACAACACCCTTCGTTTCCATGGCTAATACTTATAGATGCCTGTATTTTATGGGCACTATTAACACATGGTTACCCACTAGATGATAAACTCAAGTCAAGAACAAACTAATTTAGGACTAATATAGTTAAAACAGTGATTTTTATTTTTAAAAGTGATATAGTTATGTATAGTAATATAGTATTCTATGATATGATACTATATTACTATATCACTGTTTGAATATAAATCACTATTTTACCACTATATTATTAATACATATACTATATTGGTCAGCAGTGCTATGAATGTGCTTTGAATAAATAATTGTAAGTTTATACATTAACGTCTTGTTTTAGGCGTCTAAGTTCACTTCATCGAAATGCACGCACGCACGAATGCACACACACATGCACGCATGCATGCATGCACACACAGACACACACGCATGCATGCATGCACACCTACACGCATGCACGCACGCACGCACACCTACGCGCACGCATGCACCAGATATAGATCTGAGCAAACACGAAGAGAACCCCAAGAATGCAATTAGCATCTGTTCTTTTAATGTTAAAAATGTGCGAGCGAATAGAGTGTACCTGCAGCAACTATTTGGAGAGAATGAAATGATTCTGCTACAGGAAACATGGTTATCTGATTTTGAGAGAGATAAGATCTTGTGTATGCACAGAGACTACTTGGGCGTCACAAAGCAGTAGACGAAGAAAATCTGATCTCCCCAAAGCAGAGGTCATGTGGTTATGGTGGTGTGTCCATATTGCGGCACCGTTCACTTGATCCGTGCATCAAGAAACATCCATATGGGGGCTGGGGCGGGAGTTGGAGGGGGGATCGGGGGAGGGGGGGGGGGGGGTGATGGTAATCGAATACTTGTGATCACTCTGGTAATCGAATACTTGTGATTACTCTAGAAACTAAACCAGTTCCAGTCTGTCTAATCAATATGTATATGCCATGTATGGCAGGAACCCTTTCAGCACAATATGTTAAAGATACACTTCCAAGCATGAGAGGAGGAAGGGTTCATCCCTGGATACCAGCGGTTGTTGATGCAGTCAAGAAGTCAAAAGAAGCTTATGTGAAGTGTGTGAGTGTTGTATCTCCAACAGACCCCAAAAATGTACTAACAGTTGAACGGGACAAGTGTAAGAAGCAGCTAAGGCAAGTCCAACGCATCCAAGCTGTTATTAGAAGGAAGGAACACTATGCTACACTCGTGCAGGCCTCTAACAATGACCAGCAAATGTTCTACAAACTCATTAATAGTCAAGGAGCCATCATAAACCAGACCACAAAAGGAGAGGAATGCTTAGAATTCCCAGTGAAATCGTGGAAGGCTGGAAGAAGTATTTTCAGAAACTTGAAGAACCAAAAACTAAGGCAGGATATGACGATGAATATATGGACATGATCTTGTGTGATAATGACGTAATTAGAGAGCGGCTAGAAGTGAGTAGTTCTCATCAAGAAATAAAAGTTGAGGAAATAGTGCAGCCAGTTATGTCATTATTGATCTTCAACAAATCACTGATAGAGGGAGTAGTACCAGAAACATACAAAAACTGCTAATATAGTAGACTGAACCTTATGGACCACATGACCAGCGATATTCTGTTTATTAGATCACAATTTGGATTCCTGCCTGGAAGATCAACTACCCTACAGCTATTGAAAGTCACGGAGGACTGGACTTGTATCACAGATAAAGATGAAACGATGGATACAGTGTACATGGACTTCATGAAAGCCTTTGACTCTATTCCACACCAGCGTTTGCAAGGAAAGCTTAGAAGTTAAGGCATAAGTCAACAGGTAATCACGTGGACTGAAAACTTCTTGTCAAACAGACAGCAAAATGTTGTTGTCAATGGAGTTGCGTCAGAAAGCAGGCATGTAACAAGCGTTTTCCCTCAGTGTAGTGTATTAGTCCCGGTAGTGTTCATTCTTCACATAAATGATTTACCAGATGTTGTGAAGGCAGCAACATATCTCTTTACAGACGACACCAAGATATACAAAGAAATAAAGGGCGCAGATGATGAGAAGGATCGACAAAAGTATTTGGATGCACTTCAGACCTGGACAATGTTATTGAGGTGTCATATTGACAAATTAAAGTAGTGACAATACAAAGCCAAAACATGGAGGAAACAAAGAGAGACTATTGGGTGGTCAAATAAAACTACCTATCATACAAGGCACGAAGGCAAGCACAAGAAAACAAAGCAAACAGTAATATGGAGTTAATAAGAAGAACATTTACCTCTCCTGATGTGGAGATATTCAACTACCTATTTAAAGTTCAGTCAGTGTGTGAGGACAACCGAGTAAGCCGGAAATCATGGTGGTTAAAGATGTAGAGAAGCGGGAAACAAAGATTGTCCACACAATGAAAGACTTGGATTACCCAGCCAAACTAAGGAAGCTTGGCCTGTCAATGGTTAAATAGAGGCGACTCAGAGGTGACATGATTGAAGTTTACAAAATCCTGAATGGAGTGTGTGACACAGAGGCGACAGATAACATGTTTGAGGTGAGCGAAAACAGCTATACATGAGGCCATAGCCTGAGATTACCAAAGGAAAGGGCCAAACTGGATATAAGGAATCATTCATTTACAAGTCAATTATGTATGGAACCGCCTATCCAGTCCATTAATAAACATCGATTCAAGGTTTAACTTCGAGATAGGGATGGATCGTTTTTGGCATGATCAGGAAATTAATTACGACGTTGCTGCAGCGTACAAAATGCCTGGAAGTCACAAGCATCCATCGTATAACTCAATGGAAAATGAAGAGATGGTCATATGGGCTGAACAAGCCTAAGTACACAGCAAATTCCTAAGACATCATAAGACATGATGATAAGATAAGACAAGATAAGATTGTATGGAATGCAGACTCATGTGTTCCAATATTATGTGCTAGAATATTATAGTCTTATTCAGCTTTTGTCATCAAATTTTATGTATTGATTTGACGAATGCTTATCTAGCCTATTCTTGAATGTGTTCGTGGTTGGGGAAGTTATGATTGTGTCTGTATGTGAGTTCCAGACATCGATTACTCTATTTTTAGTGTAATGTTTCCTGAATTCATGTGAAAAGCAATTCTTTTTCAGTTTGTATATGTGTCCTCTGCCTGTTGAATGAGTCAATGTGAACAAATTTTGTGTTACTTGTTTGTGAAGTAAATGTAAATTTTGTATCCGGGTATAATTTTATATGCTTCTGTCATATCTCCACAAAGTCCACATTATTTTAATGTCAGAAGATTTAGGTTTTTCAGCCTATCAGCCTATCAGGATAGCTCATTCCCCTCATAGAATAAATCTGTCTTGTTGCCCTTCTTTGTATGTTTTCAATACTAGTTATGTCTTTTTACTTGCATGGAGATCACAAGCAATTTGCATATCCAATGTGAGGTCGCACAGACGCCTTATATAGCAAACTAAATGTTTCCTCGCTTAGATGGGCCTATGTATAAGTTCTCCAAATTATTGCCATGATCTTGTTAACCTTGTTTACTTGTTGTTGTATGTGTTTACTCAAATTTAGTTTCCCATCTTTGAGTACCCAATATCTCTTTTTCAATTCTGCATGTTCTAGAGCTATGAGTACCCAAAATCCTTTTCAAATTCTGTTTGTTCTAGAACTATGAGAGATCCGTCATCGTTGTATAGATAGTATGGTTATGTTGCCGTTGTTTGGTTTTGATTTTATTTCTAGAATGTGACACTTGTTGGGATGTAATTTCAGGAGCCAAGTATTTGTCCAGTCATTCATGGAGCCAAGGCCATTCTGGACCATATTGATGTTCTTGCTATCTTGAATTTCTTTATATATCTTTGTGTCATTAGCAAATAGACTTCTGAACTTATGTTATCCAGGACATCATTTATGTAGATGACCAATAAGATATGGCTGATGGCACTTCCTTGTATCACGCCACTATTAATAGCATGCCAAGAAGAGAATGTGTTGTTTACAAATATCCTCAGTTTGCATTGTTTTAGAAAGTTCCTTATCCAATTACACATTCTGTCACTAAATCCATAAGCTTCGAGTTTCATCATGCGTCTTTCGTGGGGGACTTTATTAAAGACTTTTAGAAAGTCCTTGTACACTACATTAATTTCATCAGAAGCATCGAGAATCGGTGTCCACTCATCTAATACGTTTAGTAGTTGTAGTGTTGTAGACATTCCTTTAATGAGGCCAAATTGTTTGGTACTTAATGAGTGATTTTCTTTCATGTGCTTGACTATCTTGCCTCGAATTAGTTTTTCCATTATCTTACATATTATACTTGTTAGACTTATTGGTTTATAATTGCCAGGTTCCTTTTTTGCTTTTCCTGATGGTGATGGTGATGATGATGATGATGATGATGATGCAACGTGTAACCTATCTGAAACTCCTTTCTAGGAGACCCATCTACACTCTCATCTCTAACTCTCAACGACTTGCCAGGTATTTTATTTATTTACGCCATTTTAATTTTATTATTTACCATCAGATACTCACAGATATAGTCAAAGGTCATCTTCTCATTGTAGGTTTAAGTACCCTCTTCGGTCAGCTCCATGTTATTAATCTTGGTGTGTGCGCATGGTTGAGTTATAATTTCCTCACTATAGTTCAGCTTTATAGGTTTCCCTTGCCAGTATTTGTCTAGCCTGGATTCGAATGCTTTTGTTGACTTGACAATTGTTTCAGCAAGATCGTTCCATGAGTCTATGACCATGTATGTGAAGAGGTTCTTCCTGATGTGTGTAGCCCTGCTCGTCTTTTGTATAGTTTGAGAGAATGTCCTCTGGTTAGGCTATTATATGACAGTAGAATAGATAGGTTCTCTGCTTTGTGATCGTATTTGCCGGAGAGAATCTTATGAAGTTTTAATTGTGAGAGCTCACCTGCCATTTCTATAGCCGTTATTTCTCTTTTTTTAGACATACCATCACCATTCTATTACCATTTACCACATCAGGATGCCACTGTGATCAGAGGTGACAACTGCAATGCAGTGAGAGCCCACGTCACCAGCCATGCCATTCAGTCTTAGCCGTCATCACGTAGAGTTCACAATAAGATTCCATTAGCTGCTCACTTTTAGGCCTTCCTCTTCTTCATGTCTGACAGCTGGCTTTTAGAGCATATTCACAACTGAGCTTGGGTTTGTACAGATAAACAAGAAGAAGGGTTCGATCAGTATTTTCTATGGGTAAACATGGCATGTAAATATGGAAAAGAAACACCGAAAGGGGCAAAGCCATAGACCCCAACCAATTAACAAGGTCAGCGAGAATGAAGATGTAAGTGGGTGGCTATGTGTTATGTGTGATCAGAAGTTTACAGAAGATAAGGCTAAAATGCTAGCGTGTGAATACTGTGATGTGCACTTCTGCAGGAAATGCCTAAACCTGTCAGCAAATGAGTATATGTTTTGGAGTAAAAGATCTGATCTCCATTGATACTGCCCTCCATGTGAACAGAAGGCATCCACGAATCTGAAAGCTAGAAAAGGAGATAGAAGAGTGCTGCATATCAAGAAATGAACATGTACTGTTTGCAATAAAACATGTTTGGTTGGGGTTTGGAGGGGGAGGGGCGGGGTGGTCGATAGGGGGGGGGGGGGGGGGCTCTGTTGGATGTGCTCGCCATGGTTGCTTATAATACATATCATACCATATTTATGTATCACCATTAATGCTTAGGCCAGACCAATTTTATGTTTCACCCTACGAATATTCCCAGTAGGGTTGCACGATTTTTTGATTATTCGATTAATCGTGATTATATAATTCAAAATGATCGTGGTCGATCATAAAATGAAATAATCGTATAATCACCATGTTGAAATTTTTGTCAAGACACTTTTATGCTTATGAAACTCTGCTCGTGTTACCAATCATGGAAACAAATATCCGGCTATCAGCCGAATGTGTGAATGATTAAATAAACTAAAGAAATAACTGATTTGTTTGTGTTGACTCATGATTAGTTTTAGATGAATAAAGATTGTTCACTTGGTCGCTATTTGTCATTGTTGTTGTAATCACACATGCTTATCCTGCATTCCCCATTCTCTGAATAGTTATGCGCTAATGGTTTTCCCAAAAAAGTTTTAAAACTGATACCACAGAAATTCAACACATTTTCTCCCATAAAAATTGTCACCGCCTACGTCTATGTTTAAAGTATACCTCAAAACATCACAGGGGAAGTGAAATTATTTGATTTGAGTGCCTAAATATTACGTATCCTTTAATAAAGGTCGTTTATTACATCCAAATTGATCCACAATTTGATATAAAATGGCGTCGCGAAGAAAATACAAATCACATGATTCGCCTCCAATTGAAGAGGCTATTTTAGAGCACGTACTCGGATATAAATATTCTGGAATCGAGCACTCGGAACTCGGGAATTTCTATATATTATCATTGCACGATAGGAACTGAGTATTATACTGATCTGAATAACGGGTACCCGTTTGATAAACTCCCATTAGCATATAATATCTCGCGAGAACACGCCGCCTCCCATCGCGAAAGAGCCACTAGCTCGCCAGCTTAAGAAGTCAGCTATATTGTCGTTTGTAATAATTCAATTTGGATCATTTAATGTAGATCAGCGTTACAAAATTGATGCGCATTTTCTCCCGTACTAGTTTGGTACATAAATTTGGTCTTAAAATATATTTATAAGGAAGCTATTTAATCACGCCAAGACTGTTTTAAGCGCATTTTGACTACAAAAGTGTGGAATAAACTTTATTATATCTTGAACATACGTGGCCTACTATTAGTATTAATCTAACAGGTGGTAGAGATTTACAAATCCGAGGCCTGTATTGACTTCTAGAGGGGTCGGAAATGTATCAGGGCAGAGATCGGGCTGAAGTAAACACACCCTGTGACATGATTGTTAATATTATGCATGTTATTCTTACAAATTTTCCTATGCAATGTGCTGAGTTAGGGGGTGGGCTTCTAATACAGAGTTTTGCCGTTTTGAAACTGCTAAGAAATCATTGGGGCTCATATGTCAAAGTTAGGGGATGGACTTCTATTAGAGCATAGGCTACAATTAAGTGAAATATTGTACCTTCCATTTTCCGTCTAGAAAAATCTTGATACATTCCTTTGTTTGCAATCAGCAACTGGCGTATTCTGTGCATGTATGTATACCCATGTGCTTAGCCCATAATCTTACAATCTGCAGTAGCATAATAAAATCCTCTAAGCAGCATTGATGTAGTTAATATAGTTCAAAATTAATCATATGATCGCAATTATTTTTTTTTAATGATCGCGATTATGAAAATTGAATAATCATGCAACCCTAATTCCCAGCCAAAAGACTCGATCGGAGATGAGAAATTATTTATTATTTCTAAAATAATATAAAATATAACAATTATACATCCAAATCTCACCTTTAATTTAACAAAAAACATGTGACTACAGTATGCATGCATGTAATTTATAGACATTTCTCTTAAAACTTGAAACACCTTGATTCCATGAGGCCGCTTTTATTAAAATGTAGACAACCATTAAAGGGAAACACCGGACCCTCTATGCTACGTTGTATAAAATGAATCTACAGACCATAACGTTTTCAAAAATATAATTGTAAGCTCTGTGGTCAAATTAGAAATATATATCTTCGTTATTTAAATATGTGATATATTAGTTAAATTTCTATTCCAGGTTGAGGCATATGACGTCATAAGTTGAATGTTTTTCTCGCTGTCGTCCAACACTATTGCAATAAAATTGCGAATTGCGTTTTATAGGGTGTTTCTCTTCAGCGGTGTTAGGAATATAAAAACTATATTTGCGGAAATGTTGAAGAATATATAATAACAGTCCTTGTCTGATTTCTCTGATGGTGCTGATTTGGACATCAAGTTTTGATCTTTAGATAAATGAATGACGCGATAGTATAGGCATATCAATATGACAGCCACTTTTGAATTAACGCTCTCACTGGCGCTATGGCAGATATGTTTCATCTATTAATATGAGTTTAAATAGTTCTTACACACATCCAGTCCATCTTTAGGTATTTATGTTATCATACTAGCCTCAAAACTTCCTGAGATATTGTAATATTCATGTAACTGGCAGATATCTTCATAGAAAATGGCCATCTTAAGGTTCGGCAACTAATGTATGAAAATAAAAAATATTTTCCATAAGGTTGCGATAGTGTGATAAACGTCTTAATCTCTTCAATCTGTACATATATAAATGATGTCAATAGCATTATCACCGATAGAGGTATCACCATCCAAATGCATGCACTCCTGTCTTCAGAGTGCCGCTATCATGGTTCTTGTCGGATGGGATTCAACCTATGACATCATAGGTTTAATTAACTTGGAGAAAATTATAGCCACATAGTGTTTTTTAACACCATTTAAATCCGATTTATATATAAATGTCGCAGGAAATTTTAACACAGTAGCTTAAATATATGCTCTACGATAGAACTGCGTGTTTTATGCAACCGATGGCAACACTTCTTGTGTTCCCCTTTAAAGATATGTTGGTGCAGGTACAACACTTAATCCTTACCACTATGCTATCCCAATGTGGACTGGCGTGATTTCATGCCCAATCCACTTGGTCCAGCAGCAGTATCTACATTACATTTAATTAATTGTTGCCTATTACAATACATTTCAAGTGAAATACAATAATTGAATGATTGGCGCGGCTTGCAAAATATACCACACCAAATCCTTTCTCAGCTTTGAATACTCAATCAACATGTCATATTGCGCTTGCTCTTGATTAGAAATTGTAATCTGCATTGAGGTCATATTTCATTTCCTGATCTTTCCAGTACAGATCAAATCTACCGTCAAAACACGTTAGGCTTGGTGCGTTTATCACATCGTAAGGAAGATTATTCCATATATCGGTGACACGGTTCATTAATGAGTACTTCCTAATGTCAGGTCTAGTGTGGTTCTTATAAATTTTATAATTGTGCCATATTGTGCCCTCACTGTTGTGCGTAAAGAAATTTTAAGTAGCGCGTCTGTGATAAATCCCATTCATTATCTTATATGTTTCAATGATGTCCCCTCAAGGCCGTCTGTACTTTAGGGTTGATAGTTGAAACCACTTCAGTCTCTCTGTGTGGCTCAACACTCTTGGTGATGGTACACACGTTGTGGCCCTTCTCTGAACCTTTTCCACTGTAGCTATGCCACTTTTCTTACATAGTGACCACACACTCCATGAATATTCAACTTGAGATCTCACAAGTGCCTTATAAATTAAAGTAAAACTATCCTCATCCAAGTAGGTAAATGGTCTCCAAATAGCCGCCATAATTCTTATGACCTTGTTCACCTTTGTTTTCATATGCTCTCTAAAGCTCAGTTGTCGGTCAACAATTATACAAATGTACTTTTCACTATCGACAGTTTTCAGGTTTACTGCGTCACCCTTGGTGTTGTATGGGTTGTATCGTTTGTCTGACCTAGTATTTCTGGTTCCCACTTCGAGAACTGTACACTTCTCCGGGTAGAAACGCAATAACTATGTCTCTGTCCACTCATAAAGTGCGTCCAAATCTTCTTGTAAGGCGGCAGCATCTTGATCATTGTTAATCTGTCTATAGACATTTTAAGCTTCTGACTTTACACATTCTGGCAGATCATTTATAAAGATCACAAACAGTACAGGGCCTATGCCACTACACAGTGAGACTACACTTGTCACGTCATGCCATTTGGAGCACGATCCATTTACTGACACTATCTG
Source organism: Chaetoderma sp. LZ-2023a (assembly GCA_034401795.1). NCBI lineage: Eukaryota > Metazoa > Mollusca > Caudofoveata > Chaetodermatida > Chaetodermatidae > Chaetoderma > Chaetoderma sp. LZ-2023a. The sequence continues at coordinate 82,954,606 of CM067366.1, forward strand.
CTTTTAGCCGCTTAGGAAGTCTTCAACCCAGGAGGACTCTGCTCACTCATTACATATCCATTCATCTTTTTTATCAATCTCTGATGTGCTACAGGGTCAAATTCTTTCATGAAGTCCATATAAACGACATTTATCATCCCACTCTATCCAATATTTCTGTCCACTCATCCAGTACCGTAATCAGCTGAAGAGTTGTAGATCTCCCACTTACGAAACCATATTGTTGCTTACTAAGAAGACTGTTTGTCCAGATGTTCTATTAGTCTGCTTCGAATGAGTCTTTCGAATACCTTGCTTATAACGCTGGCTAGATTCACTGGTCTATACTTTCATGGGCACATCTTCTCCCCTTTCGTGTATATAGGTGTGATATTGGCAATTTTCCATTCCCTTAGGACAGCTCCAGATTTAAATGAGGTATTGAAAATGATTGTCAATGTGGAGTATATTTCCTCCCACAATTCATATAGCACCCTAGGGTGCATACCATCTGGTCCTTGCGACTTGGTGCAATCTAGGTTACATAGTAATTTGTGTACTTCTTTAGGATCAACGTCCTTATCGTCAGATTTCTCTGAGTACAAGCTCTCCTCAAACATTTGTAAAAACACGGGTAAGAATTTCTGCTAATACTATATGCATAATCATAATATCATAAATGTTGTATATCAAGGGTCCACAGCATCACAGACCTTTCCTTTGGTCGATGCATGTATTGAAGTGTTAAACCATTTATCTATTTGGAAGCATCTTGAATCTTGAGGTTTTTCCTAAAGGGCCTGTAGTCTGAGAGACGGGATTTACTCACCACAACAACACAAGAAGAAGAAGAAATATCAATTTCGTTAATAAATTCAAATTGTGAGTTTTATACTCACAGTATGTTATCCTTGGGTTAATGCTATTTAATTTAAATAATGTTGTATGCATTTACAGCTTGAGAATCAGTCTAGCATTGGATTGTCCCATAATGCCAGATTTTAAGACCAGTTTTCGTAATTTTAATTTATCATAATCATCTCAATAAATTTAAGATTTTTTAGTTGAAGTTAAGGCCACTATATGCTTAGCTCTACTGCATATGTTGTATTCTATGCAATAGCATCTTTTCTCCACCTCCCCCATGAACAAGTAACATGTACAAAAGTTCTTTGATGGGTGTGGTTCAAAATTCACTTGAGATTCTTTTGTGATTGTGGGCTCTTTCGATTCATAGAATCGCGATGACGTCAACACAATAAATTTTCCCATAATACCCTGGTAGTGACGCCATTTTTGGAGGTGCTAATTTAACATTACGAGCAATGAGCCGCAAAACGTTAATTACATTTTCTTTACTATCTTGCAAAATTCATTTGTGATTTTATGTTTACTGATACAGGGCAGAGTTTTTACAGATTTTCTGATGCAAGATTTTATCGTTTGAGCTTCATGGAAAATGTAAACAATGCGTTACTATTGGCAGTGCTCATAGCATTTAATAAAGTTGCCCCAACTTTAATGGCGGCCGATCACAAAAGGCCTGGATGTGCAAAACTATGAATTGGGCTAGTGTTGTCAACACTGGTGTTGGGTTGAATTCGTTTGCGCGAGTTTAGTAGATCGTGATAATGCAGGTTCGGGACCTCTCAGTATTGACACAGTAAAGGCCCCATAATGTGCGTTATCAGTGTCATTGGCGTGACATGATTACATCGTCATAATTGTAGCCTTGCACAATTATTTGATTAATCGCGATTATCTTAAAAAAAAAAAAAATGATCATGGACGATCAGAAAACCAAATATTCGAATAATCTAAGATTTTCAATCTCCAAGATAGTTATTTTTCATATGTAAAGTCATTTTCCGGTGATATTACCCCAGTGAATGTGAAAAATGGGTGTAAGTACTACATTGCATAATGAAGAAAGAAAACATTAAAATGTTTAAATCCGCCATTGTTTTTATTCAAACAAAGTTTTCGGGGACATTCAACCCAGTGCCATTTCGCCCAGAGCCAGGATAAATTGGCCAGAATATCGATGTTTTTCAAACTAAACACTTTCACTAATCATAAAATATTTCACAATGCAGATTTGTTATAATTATTTTCATTAATAGCATCTATGTTTGACCAAAATGTGGGCAAGCCAGTAAGAGAAATATGTACTGGCAGTAGCCTTAGAAAACCACTTCGCCACACTTTCAGAAACCACTTTAACCACAGTAAAACCACTGCGCCACACGTTTGGAAACCATTTTACCACACCTAGCTGAATTTTCATTTTTCTTGGGACTTTTAGATCTGGCCAGATTCTATTTTATTGTGTTCAGAAATTCCACTCTAATGTTTATAATAGCATATTAATTGTGATTTCTGAACACCTATTACTATCGGCAATTAGACTGGAGGCATTTTAATGATCTGATCAGCGATAACAATTACAATTTTTTTAAAGGCCCACCTTGACTATAAAAGGCACCAGATGGCGCTGGTGTGACATCTATCAAAATCTAAACACCTTTCACATCTAAGTAGCATATTAAAAAAAATAAGGTATAAAACCCTTACAGATTTCTTAGATATTTGCACAGTACATTCTTGGTATAGCACTGGTCCTGTCATCTCGAAGAAATTGTTGGAAAATATTCATTTAAATGAGAATTAGCTAAAATAAACATGAGAGCTGAATAAGATTTGAATTTAGTGGGCGGAGCTAAAGCTGTGATATCATATTACGGGAAAATGTGCTCTGAATGATTTATGAGTGTAAACAGCTGATAGCAGGCACGTGTATTATCCCACATGTATTATCCCAATCATGTGTGGAGAGAACATGCAGTAATAAATAAATAAACACAATACCTTCATAAGAAGTGGGGTCTTATTGCCACCTATAACTGGAAATAAGGGTGGTGTAAGCTGTTAGGCAGCCAACAGCCTTCAGCAACAGTGTTTGTAAACTGTATATTAAATTAGCTTTTCTAATACTGGCTTTGTAACAAGTAATCTTTTGATGTCAGTGTGACAAGTGTTGCAGAAAACTGTTGCTGCATTTGACAGGAACAGATATCCTCATTGCCATTTTCAAAATGACCACATTTAGAATACTACATGCATCGCTATCTAATAAAACTTGCTAATACCTCAATACTGAGCTAAATGTATTGCTAGATAAATCGGCTTAACTGTTTGACTGCTGAATTTCTGCAGCCTACATTTTCCATAGTGTTTAGCTCTAGATATATGCTGAATATTCTGGAAACGATTTGACTAACTTATCCACCAACCACTTTCAGTCAAGTTGTTTTCAAAATATTCAGTAGTTATTGTCAGTTGAAATTATTGTCTGACGGCTTGAAGCAGTCAGACAGTTAATGATAAATTAATTAAATTTGAAGGAGTATATGAATATAGTACACGCTTGTATAATGCTATTATGCATAGGGTGGACTGTCCTACTCTATAGTAAACCAGTCATCTAGGTATATAGGCGGTGTACAGCGGCCAGGTGCTGAGCTATCATATGGTAGGCTATTTTGCTACTTATCACGCATGCGCCATAAGCTTCATCATAGAAGCTCCGCCTCATAGGGTATTAATTTCATCTCGACCCAGGGAGTGAGAATTGCGGCTTTAAGCATAGTGTTAGAAATCCCATTTGAAGTAAAGTTTGTACATGTATTTTTTTCAGATATTTCCAATACTAGCGGTTTTGATAGCTTAAATGCCTCCCCAACCCACCATCACCTGTACAGCTGCGATTAATCGAATGATCACAATTATTTATCTAAAATAATCGTGATTAAAAATGCTGCGTGATCGTGCACGCCTACATAATTGAATCAATATGACATCACAACAAGAGTGGTGCAGAACTCGCGCAAACAAATTTTCACAAAAGCGTCATAATCATGGCAACAACCCGACACTAGTGTTATAACACTAGTCTAACCGAAAGAGTCCTAACCTTCATGGTTCTTTATTTTCATAAAGATAAATTTGATAAAATAATATTAGTTACACCAGTGTTTTGTTCGCACGTGTGGTAGCAGCCTGCACCCCCACCACAACACGGGCCTAATGAATTTGTTACCGCTCAGACGTCAGCGAGAGATTAAGAAAGGGAGGGAGGGAGAGGCAGAATTTTATCTTATCTTAAATATTGCCAATTTTCAACACTTCATGACATCATTTTCAAAATGCATCAACACGTATGACGTCATGACATTTGTCATTGTCTATTGTTACATCATAATTAGTCTGCGCATTAAGACAAAAACATGATGTTGACATGGGCAATACTGTGTAGTATTGCCCTCACGTGAGGGAAATACCAGATCATACATCACTGATCTTAACCAGTCAAATAACAGCATATGGTCATGTGACATTACTGAGGGGTAATAATTGCTATATCCTTCTTCTTCTTCTTTTCGATCGCTGGTATCACACTTGGAGAGCCGTTCTCAAGATGAAATCTGTGGTTTTCTGCAGTTCTTCCACAAGCCCATACAGCTTTTCAAGAAAAGAAGTTGACAAAGGCCAGATCTCTTCTCTCAGCAGCTGATATGTACTGCAACATTGAAGTATGTGCTCTGTGGTCTGTTCTGCTTCTCCACAAGGACAAGCAGGCGATGTAAGGTGGAACCGCCTGTACATGTGTTGGTTTAGTCTGTTGTGTCCAGTTCTGAGACGAAAAATGGTCACTTGCTCTGGCCTCGAGAGATGATGGTAGGCATCTTCTGATTGAGGTGTTCTGTAGAGTGACTTGATGATAGTCTTCATCTCTGTATGGGTAACCATGTTTTCTGACTGATTCTCTTCTGCACCCACCTTTGCCATCTTGTCTGCTTCTGCTTGTCTTTAAAAATCTTCTCCGAAACTGCTTGAGGGATTGAAGGACACCTCATGAAATATGATCTAGGGCAAGAGCTCAACCAAATTTGTTCAAGCGAACTTAATTGGTCAAATAGTTTGGCGGCCATCTTGGTTGACCTAGTTTTAGCGAAAATAACTTCTCCAGAACCGCTGAAGGGATCAGGCCGAAATTTGGCAGATATGATTAGGGACTAAGGGCCAGTAAAGTTTGTTTAAGAGAAGTTGATCTGTCCAAAAACATGGCCGCCATGGGCCAATCAAAATATAGCATGTTTGGTGGCCATATTGGATTTTTTTATTTGATGGATTTTGAGGCCGAAATTTGTTTTATATAGTTTTTTGGCTATTCTGAGATCAAATTATGCAATTTTCGAATCTGTCGGATAAACGGTTTGGCGGGCATCGTGGATCATTTTCTCGCTAAAAGCTCCCATACTAAAGCAATGGGAAATTTAAAATGTCTTCTCTAGAACTACTGGGCCGATTTCAATTATATTTGGCATGAAGCATCATTACGGCATAGAGATTCAAGTTTGTTCAAACGAACCCGATCGGCCAATTTGGCCGGCGACCATCTTGGATTTCGGCCGATTTTTAGAATTGTCTTTAAAAATCTTCTCTTCCCAAACCATTTGAGGGATCAATTCAAAACTCACGAAATATGATCTAGGGTATCTAAGCGCTGAATGAAGTTTGTTCAAGTCAACTTGATTGACTGAATGGTTCGGCAGCCATCTTGGATGACCTAGTTTTCCCGAAAATTACTTCTCCAGAACCGCTGAATGGATCAGGCCAAAATTTGGGAGATGTGATTAGGGACTAAGGGCCATTAAATTTTGTTCAAGAGAAGTTGCTCCGTCAAAAAACATGGCCGCCGTGGGCCAATCAAAATGTAGTGTGGTGTGGATTTTTTTATTTGATGGATTTTGAGGCCAAAATTGGTTCTATATCTGTTTTTGGGTATTCTGAGCTCAAATTTGCAATTATCGAAACTGTCGGATAAATGGTTTGGCGGCCATCTTGCATAATTTTCTCGTCAAAAGCTCCCGTGCTAAAGCAATGGGAAATTTAAAATGTCTTCTCGAGAACTACCTGGCCGATTTCAATTATATTTGGCAGGAAGCATCCTTAGGGCATAAGGATCCAAAGGAACCCGGTCGGCCAATTTGCCCAGCGGCCATTTTGGATTTCGGCCAATTTCAGGAAATGTCTTTAGAAATCTCCGAAACTACTTGGGGAATCTTCATCTAGGCCAAGAGTTAAGCCAATTTTGTTCAAGAGGACTTGATTGACCAAATGGTTCAGCGACCATCTTGGATGACCTGGTTTTCACGGAAATTACTCCTCCAGAACCGCTGAAGGCATCAGGCCGAAATTTGTCCAAGGGAAGTTAATCCATCCAAAAAACATGGGCGCCATGGGCCAATCAAAATGTAGTGTGCACTTGCAAAAATGTCCACAAACTCATTTAACAGACTGCTAAACCACCCACCAACAATTTTGACAAAAATTGATGGTGCTCCAGGTGAGCGACAGGCCCCTTGGGCCTCTTGTTTTATCAGGCATAAGCCATTGGATTGTTATTGCCTAAGTGTTTTTGATCTACATGTGGTATAGTCAAATTCAAAAGTTCTTTCTTTTAAGTTTATATCTAGTGACCTGGCTAACCCCATGTGTAGACAGCAATGAAGGCTTTTCATGTTTTATACGTGATCGTGACATCAGATTCTATCTGACAGGAACATACTCACGTGGAGAAAGAGTAGGCGTCCTTCTCCCTGTCAGGTCAAATCTTCACCCAACTCATTATGCAGCAGGCGACGTGGATCCTGAAGTGGTGTGGTGCCAAATAAACACAACAAAGAATCTTACAATGTTAATCATTGTGGCCTACAGTCCAGACGGCCAAAGATCACAGTTTACTGTACCAGTGCTATACAGTTCTATCAACTCCATCAAATCAGAAATTTGTAATATTATTCAGTGATTTTAACTTTCCAGATGTAACAACATTCTAGATCTCGTCTTAGCGGGCAACACTGACTTAATCGACTAAGTAAACATTTGTTCAGCTTTGTACAACCAGAAATGTAAGGAATTAAAACAAACCATTCACACAGCTAAGGCAGACTACGAAAAAACCTAGTAGTCCAGCTCAAAGATAACCCAAAGAAATTTGACAATCTTTGTCGATAATTCACGGGATCTGCTACAATAGAGGTACTTGAGGCCAATAGCGACATGATTACTGATGATGCGGAAAAAGCCGAACTCCTCAACAACTTCTTTGCAAGTGTTATGACAGAGGGGAGTGACTTGCTATTAGGCTTGCACAATTTATAACCCTATAAATAACCAAATAGGATTAAAAGGGTTTGATGAGGCGCTCTCACTTGGATGGATTGTTGTCGACCTACAGTATATGTATTTACATACAATTAAGTCTTTGGCCAACTTCCCACAATCCTTTGTGTGATACAGGTTCCGGTCTATTTACATAAATGTACCTAGTATTTCAATAGACAATTTTTCAGAATTCCTTGCATATGTACATGTAGTACAGTCTGTGTGTGTTCCACAGTATTTACACATGAATGGTGACCAGCCTCTTCTCTCTTTGATGATCAAGGTTGGTCTTGAAATTTTACCATTTTGCTTACATTGTAGTTTCAATGTCGATCAATTCCATTTGTAGGTCAAGACAAAACTGTTTTTGAAAATCTCCCACTGGAAGGATGCTCATTCCAACTGGTGATAAAATTACGGTAATGAAAATAGTCTTCTATTGGCCTGCAAATGGTCATTCCACAAGCATGGCAAAACTAGTGCATAGGCAGCAACAGCACCATGTCAAATTTGTTTCAAAATATCCAATAGCTTAGCTGTATAGTTACATGTACATGTACACCTTGAAAATGGAATTCTTAGAATTCATGGTTCAAAATACATGTATGTAAATCGATCCCAACATGCACAAAATGTGGGCAGAGTTTAACTAGAAAAGGGCCTCGCAAAGCTAGAAAAGGACCCCTCAATTGTTTATGCTCCATAAGAATTGCTATTTTACACGTGACTTAGCGTAATAATACATGTGTGCTTTTACAGGTTGGTAAAATTGCAGAAATCATCTGCTATTGTGCGAGGGATAATCATGTGTTGAATTGCCAGTGACCACAGCATCTGTTCTTGCCCGCTATCCCTTGTCCACTATGGCCAGTAATGGACCGACTACACCTACAGAACCGCCTACCACACCTGTTGAAACTAAGGCAGGTGATGTGTCAGAGGAGGATTTTCTGGACATGAAAGACAGGTGTAAGGTATGTGACAAATGAGTGCATGTGCTGCTACATAGAGTTAAATAGTCAGTCAGTCCTCCACCGGTGTCACCCACATATAGCGGTATGTCAAAAATTGTTCAAATCTTAATTTTCAGTGCATGCTCATAAAAATATTAGCTGAATATTAAACATTTGAGTGAAAGTTATACATCTTATAGTGGCCTAAGCGATCATATATATATATATATATATATATATATATATATATATAATGGGTGTGTGTGCGGGCGTGCATGCATGATTATATCAGCTACATTTGTACCCATAGTTGTTGCCATATTTTAATTAATTTTTATCGAGCCCAACACAAAGTGGATGAAGGCATGATTTGTCATCCGAATAGCATCTGATAATTAGATACATGTAGATGTTAAAGCTGTTAAAAATGCCCCATTGGCTCGACAAGCACAGGCTCTAGTCTAAAATACATGTACTTTTCTAACATATTTAATGTATTGCATTGTGTTTTATTTCATGCATGTGTACATGTACATTGTTGTTGTTTGCAGATCCTGTTTGAAGCTGATCCCTCTCAGGTAGGTTCCTAATAACCACTTTTAAGGAAAAGCTACTAATGCATCTTTTAAATACTATGTCAACTTTTATGACCAAGAAAATGTGAATTAGGAAATATACAAAAGACGTACATGTACTTGTATGTACATGGCTAAATGCTTAGAGAAGACCAGATTCACATACATGTATTGTACATGTAATGAAGGAATCCAGTTTTAGCCATGCCTCGCCCATCTCTACATGTATGTAGCCAAGCTCCACCCACACTTCTATGTTGGGATCGATTGCTTGATTCCTGAACTCCCTGACAATCAATTTCCAGCAAACTATACAGGTACATGTAAGCTGTTGAACATTTTGAAACCAATTGGACTGGGTGCTTTTGCTGTGTAGGGCAGAAATAGCGCCCAGTCAAATTAGTTTCAAAATGTTCAACAGCATATCTATTAAATAGTAAAAACATACAATACGTACAACAATGCTGAGTCCGTCATCAATTAAGCGTTTGTGATGAACTTATCAGCGTCGTTGATTATAACATCATCCTACACATCACGTAGTTGATTATGACCTCGTGTGATTGATGGATAAACTGGAAAGGACCATTATGGCAACTGCTGAATTCTTTTGTGTTGTATATTTACGACTAGAAGATGAGTTATTAAAACTAAGTTGTCTACAGGTATAATGTGTGCACATGTACATATAGTGTGCGTACATTTAGCAGGAGTTGTGTTGCCTAACCTGTGCTGAAAAGCTGCTATGGTGACTCTCCATACATGCAGTTACTTACATAATGAAGGTTGAACTGATGTTGAAATCAGCATGGTTTGGAGCTGTTTGACTATCTCATAACTTTCACGATTGATATTACAAATTATTAGTAGATTTCATTGGGTCTGTCGTCCGTCCACAATATACCGTAAACAGAATATAATACAGAACCGCTTCAGATAGTTTAAGGAAATTTGGTGTATGTCCCAGTTATGATACGCATATGTGCCTTTTGAAGAAATCACCAAACTTTGGTGAAAATGGGCTTTTTAATGCCAAAAAAAAGAAAATTTTTGTCAATTTCCACGTAAGCACCATATCATACATGTTATACAGAATCGCTTAAGATAATTTAATGAAACTTGGCAGATGGCTTCTTTATGATGGGTAGATGTGCCTTTCGAATGATTCACCGTTATAAGACCAAGACTTTGGGTGAAAATTGGCTTTTTAGTGCAAAACTCATGATTTTTGTAAGTTTTCTTGTACAGTACATGTAAGCACCATATCATACAGAATCGCTTAAAATAATTTAAGGAAACTTGATATATGACTCAGTTATGATACAGAGATGTGCCTTTTTGAGGGATTCACCAGTAATAGGTACAAGATTTGGAGTTAAAATATTTTTTAATGCAAAAACAAGATTTTTATCAATTTCCTTGTAAACACCATATCATACAGAATCGCTTAAAATAATTTAATGAAACTTGGGCGGTGGCTACTTTATGATGGGTAGATGTGCCTTTTGAAGGATTCATACATAATTTATGGTGCAAATGAACTTTTTAATGCAAAAACCTACAATTTTTGTCAATTTCCTTACATTTAAAAATTGTATTTGAAAAATAATATTTTAGTTTTAGTTTTTTATTGTATTATTTTTAATGTTATGAAGACTCAATCATGCCAATAAAATTGCTACCTACTACAGGGCTTCAACTAGTGGATGTCCTGGAGTGCTATACTATAGACGCGGTGGGTGAGTGGTTAGTAAGGATTTGAGCTCGCAACTCTAGGTTCGCAAGTTCGCTTCCCTGCCGATCTGTTGCATTGTGTCCATGAGCAAGTCACTTAGCTCTGCATTGCTCCAGTCGACCTAGCTGTAAATAGATACCTGAGATGACAGAGCTCTCTGTGCGCCATATATGACTGCTGGGCTTAGACTGTCAAATGAACAGGGGATCAGACGTACAGCGCTTAGACCATGCAATCACATGGAGTTCAGCGCAATATACATGTATATAGATTGCTTAGTTACAGTACAGTGATTGTAGGTTTCAAATTCTAACTATAAGCAAATATGTGTACACTTATAGATGCAAATTATTTACATCTTGTTGCACAATTTGTTTGTAGGTCAGAGTTTTAAAGGTCATTGCTATTACAAAAACAGGCTACATGTACATCTAATTAATTAAATAATAATTTGTTTCTGAATTTTATAGGCACACACAGATGCCTCTTTAAAGCGGTTCATTCGTGCATTTGGCGATGTCGATACAGCGTTTAAAATGCTTCTCAAATGTAATAAATGGCGCCGTGAGTTTGGTGTGGAAACACTAAGTCCAGAAGATCCTGATATTCATACTGAAATGGTCACTGGCAAGGTGACAGTGCTACGACAGAGAGACGTCAAGGGAAGGTATGAGGAAATAGCGCAGTCTGTGGCAGGGATCTGTTAACTCATTTGATGCCAGGCACTGCAGTACATTAGCTCTGGCATGTCTGGGTATTTTTCTACCATTATTTGACAAATAAGATGAAAATTTTCACACATACTCCAATAACTTATAAGAATATTGCACCTTTGAGGTCGGGTCCAATGTAATGTTATGAGCGGTCACATACAATTCACCCTACTCAAGCTGTAGTCGTTTTCATTATCAGAAAATGTCTTTCACTTCAAGAGTATACATTTGTGTACTTACCTCCCTAATACTTTTTGATATTGCTAAATATCGGCGTTCACTCAATAAACACTCAAAATAAAAACAGTTAGGTGCTCCTACTGGGCAGGTAGACAGAGGGCAGCCCCACCACCGCACATGCCAGCCCCACCACCGTGCATGCGCCGACTACTACTTCCTCTTTGCTAATTTATTGGCAGAGAGAACACATGTTTTATGCGTTGTGCAATTTTCACTGTTCAACGCGACTTAATACGCCTTAAGAGTGTTTATATATTAGAAAATAAAGAACCTGGATATGTCAGAGAAAGTGGCTTCGCTGGAGGATGGCGCCGGATCTTTATATCAGGTGATTTCTAATATATTCTAGCGAGTTTTCCCCGGTGTAATGTGTTTCCGGGACTCGCGTTTACCGTGATAAGCGCCTGTTTTAGTTGTTTTATTTCAACATGGTGCTATATAAGACTAATCTCTCTCTGTGTTTATGTCCACAGGTCTTTGTGAGGATAAGTAATGGACATCACAGCATCTGAGGTTTTGTTTCTCTCCACCAAGGTTCCATTTCCTACTAATACTGTTAGGTTATCTAACCAAGATCTTTATGTCCAGTGAGTCGGAGGCCTAGTATAAAGGTCTTCTCACTTTGCCCTCTTGATCCAATTCCTTACCCAATGAGGTGGAGAGAGTTAAGAGGCGTACAGTTGGTGGAGTGCTCCAGTTCATCACATTGGATGGTTTGTTTATACAAGGTATCAGGTATCTAAGTAATGATATGAGGTGAGGTTAATTATGTAAAGAAAATTAACTTTGATTGCCATTGTTATCGTTGTGTATCTGATGGTTGTGTAGTCTGAATAACCATTCTAACATGTTCTGGTTATGTATACAATTCGTCCGCACACCTTGTTGTTGGTTCGGATCGATTTATTTCTGTCATGGGATCATGACGTCATAATCAGCCTTGCTATTTATTAACAATTAATGTTTTGTCCAAAGCTGGTTTTGCTCAATTATTGATCTTTATGATCATTTCCCTCTCTTTTAATTTGGTTTTGAGTTAATAACCGTAACAAAATTACTCATTGTCCTCGTCCTTTGTCCTGTTTCAGAGACCTGGTTGTTCGTCATGTGGACGTTTCTTGAAGGATCGTTTTGTGCCCCACCTTTGCTTTGGTTGCAGTCCCTGTGGACCATTGCTTAAGTGTGATGTATGCAAGCATTGGGGGGGGGGGACTTAATGTCTGAATTTCTATCTTTACAGGCGAAGGACAAGGTTGTGGAGGAGGAGAGGAAGCAGAAGAGAGAGGGTCTAGGTAAAAAGGGTAAGAGGAAGCCCGCGTCCGCGGTGGACATGGAGGCCTTCCGGACCGAGATGTTGGGAGAGATGAAGAGGACGATAAAGGATTTGGTTCCTGAGTTGCTACGTGGCATGCTTCCTGGACCAAATCCTTTGTCGTCCTCGGCATCTGCTTCTGAGCAGGTAATCCCCACCTCTGAATCACCTTTCCGTAGGCCGGTTCCGTTGTTCGATGATTCAGAGGTGGCCCCATTAGTGGGGGCGATCCACGACCCTGGCAGCAGGCTTGGTGCCGCGCCGAGTGGTCGTGGACGGCTGTCGCTGGAACCCGGGGACTGCTTATCAGTCCAGGGGTATCCGCACGCCGCGGGTGCCAGTACCTCCTATGGCACCTTTCCTGGCCAGTCCGGGTTAGCTCTCTTTGCTGACCCGGAGTCTAATCTTTCTGGCCAGGAGGAGGAAGAGGATTACCTGTTAGGGTCGCCTTCTGGGTGACCATGGATTATGACGTCTGTGCACCCCTCGCGGGGAATACAGGCGACATGTTCCATGGCTCTACTCACGCAGGAGTAGAGTTCACGGCGCAGAAGGTGGCCCTGGCCGATGCTGATGGTCAGCTTTACCGCATACCTCGGCTTGCCGGGGCCGTGGTGGGGCAGTATCTGCATGTTTTGTCTGGCTTGCCAGGGGTATCAGCATATCCGCCGTCAAGCTCTGCTGCTGGCGCTCAGGAGGAAGACGAAGGCCCCCGTCTTGTAGAGCGCTCGCAGCTAGCCACGGAAGAGGATTGGTCAGACGCTTGCCAGTGGCTGGTAAGTGTCAGGCCAGATCTGCCCGTGGAGCAGTCGGCTAGCCAGCATGACCAGGCTCCCGTTCTGACACGGGAGTCTTGTGTTCGAACGCGTTGCGTTCGGCCAATGCCGCATTGTGCGATGCGGAGGAGAGTGGGAGGGCTTCGATTGCCGCTCTGTCCCACGTCTCACAGCTGTTACAAGGGGTAGTAACGGCTTCCGCATCGCGCCAGCCGAGCCCGGTCACAGTCAAGAGAGCCATCCAGGATGGTACCAACCTGGCTTTGGACTGTATGACTCAGGCGGTGACCAGGAGTGTCCGGGTGCGGCGCACATTTGCTTTGGACAATTTGTGCCCATCCCAGGACCTGTATAATAGGCTACTGCGTACGCCTATGACAGGTCCTGGTCTCTTTGGAGGTGAGGGATGTAGGCACCTCCAGGAGACGGTTACTCTGGTCAACAACCAGAGGGCGCTGCGCGAGCAGTTTGAAGTGCTCCGTCGGGAGCGCGTTCGTGCCGCACCCCCTGCGTATCGTCCCCTGCAGGCTCGAGGTGGAGGTGGCCAGGTCAGAGGCCACCCACCAGCGCAGCGTCGGCCTAGGCCACGTGCGATTCGGCCAGCAGTGAGGGGGGGCGCAGGCTCCTCAGGCACAGTTAGCCAGGTAGCCACCGAGGTGCGCGCTGTGCTGGGCGTGGCACGCGAGGATCTGGTCGTGGTAATCGTGCCTGATGGGCCGGTTACTGCAATGAGAACCACTCCGGTGTTTCTGGCGAAGGAGACAGTGCCGCTCTTGCACTCCTTATGTCCACCTCTCTCCCTATGTGGACCGGTGGGAGGCCGTTTGGCCAACCACATGCAAGAGTGGGAACGGTTGACTCAAGACCGTTTAGTCTTGCGATGGCTTTCAGTCGGGTATCATCCCGATTGGATGACAGGCCCGCCGTCGCGACTGTCTCTAGTGCCAATCTGGACTCCAAATACGAGAGATCCAGATCAAAGGTGTATCGAGGAGGAAATAAATTCCCTCATACAAAAAGGAGCTATTCAACCGGCACAAACGTGTCCGGGCTTCTATTCAACCGTGTTCTTAGTAACAAAAAACACCGGATGGTGGAGACCAATTCTCAACCTCAATCCGTTGAACAAGTTCATAGAGACGCCCAGTTTCAAGATGGAGACTGTGCGCTCGGTGTTGGCGGGGTTAGAGAGGGGAATGTGGACAGCTTCAATAGATTTGAAGGATGCTTATTTCCACATTCCCATAGCGAGGAGTTTCCGTCGCTTCCTGAGATTTGCATTCCAGGGCAGACAGTGGGAATTCGGGGTGTTACCCTTCAGAATTTCCACGGCTCCTCGGGTTTTCACCCGTGTGGTTCTTGTGATCACTGCATACCTCCGCAGGAGAAGCATAGCAGTCCACACGTACATAGATGACTGGCTGTTAAAAGCACACAACCAGGAATGTTTATCGGCCAATCTGGAGATTGTTTTGAAAACTCTCACAGATTTAGGCTGGATGATAAATTTCCAAAAATCAGAGCTGACTCCATCCCAGAAGTTTGTTTACCTGGGGATGTTCTTCGATCTAGAGACAGGATATGTTTATCCTACTCAGGAGAGAGTTCAGAAACTCATCTCAGTAATTCAGTCAGTGTGCGACAGTCGTCATGTCCTGGCACGGGTTTACTTGAGAATGCTGTGGTTGATGGTTTCATTGGAACCGGTCATTCCTCAGGCCGCCTTACGCAGGCGGCCGATCCAGTTATTTCTCATGACACAATGGACCCAGAGTACAGGTTCGCTGGACTCGAACGTGTCAGTGTTGGCGCCTCTGATTCACCACCTGCAATGGTGGTTGAACACGGAGAATCTCTTGGTGGTGGTTATGCTAACCCCTCCCCACCCTCAGGTGACTGTGTATACAGATACATCGATGGAGGGCTGGGGAGCTTGCCTGGAAGAATCCACGATATCAGGGCTTTGGAATCTGGAACAGTCAAAGGAACATATCAATCTACTGGAGCTAAGAGCAGTAGTCCTGGGCCTGGAACATTTCTTACAGAAAGTTCAGGGCAAGATTGTTCTTATTTGTTCAGACAACTCAACAGTTGTGACTTACATAAACCGCCAGGGCGGAACGAAGTCGCCCAGTCTCTGTATGATGACATGGAGACTGCTTTGTTGGTGCCTGGATCACAGGATTACCTTGAAAGCAGTTCATATTCCGGGAAGGTTAAATCTGCTAGCAGACTCATTGAGCCGAAGGATGAGTGTTTTACCGACGGAATGGCAACTAAATCAATGTGTGGCGGATCGTCTGTTCGACCATTGTGGGAAGCCCAACATCGATTTGTTCGCAACGAAGAAGAATGCGAAGATGACGACGTACGTCTCTCCGATTCCAGATCCAAGCGCTTTCGCAACAGATGCGTTCGCTATCAGCTGGGGGGGGGGGGGGGAATGTATGCATACGCAGTCCCTCCAGCAATCCTGATTCCAAAAATTCTTCAGAGAATCAGACAGGAGGAATGCCAAGTGCTTCTGATCGCCCCTGATTGGCCAAGCCGAGCATGGTATACGGATCTGCTGGACCTTCTGGCCTGCAATCCGGTTCCTCTGCCTCTGATGGACGACATTATCTTCCAGGGCAAGGCCCTTCACAACAATCCGTCAATGTTCAGATTGACTGCGTGGATGTTGTCAAGGAATCTAGAACTAAGGAGGGCTTTTCTGAGCAAGCAGCCATGTTTATGGCCAAAGCCAGGAGGGGGTCAACCTCCAGAGCATATAATTATAAAATCAACAGATTTGCAGAGTGGGGCTCAAAAAGATGTATTGATCCAATGGATTCATCTATTCAGGTAGTAGCTGATTTCCTCTGTCACCTGTATGATGCCTATAGCCTCAAGCCTAACTCTATTGCTGGATATAAGTCGGCTTTAATGACTGTTATTCCTTGCTTGGCTAAGAGGGGAAGTGATGAAGTAAATACATTAAATACTTTAATCAAAGGCATGGGCAATCTAAGACCAAGGAATCCCCCAGTGATTCCTTCTTGGAGTTTATCGCTAGTGCTTCAGGTACTAGGTGATAAGCCTTTTGAACCACTTAGTTCCATTTCTCTGAAACTGTTAACTCTTGAAACTGTATTTTTAATTGCTGCGGCCTCGGCTAGGCGTAGGAGTGAGATTCATGCCTTATCAGCCGAGGATGACCGTTTTGTGGTTACATGGGAAGGCCTTAAGTTATTACCTAGGATTAATTTCTTAGCTAAGAATCAGTCTGAAATATCCAGGTCAACCTATTTTTTTGCCTGCTTTAACTAGATATGATCCTAATTCTAAAGCATGGTGTCCCGTTCGGGCGCTACTTCGGTACAAACAGCGTACTTCGGAGTGGCGGACCGATCAGTCAGCGTTATGGTTGTCATATATTGAACCCCATGGCAGGGCGTCTAAGGACACCATTTCCAGGTGGATTGTAGAGTGTATCCAATTTTGTCATAAATCCGCCACTGGTAAGCAGGTTGACATAGCCAAGGCTCACAGTGTCCGCGGCGTAGTGACTTCCACTGCCATATTTAATGGGGTCCCTGTGGCTGACATTATGTCCGTGGCTCAGTGGCACTCTGAGTCAAGTTTTACAGACCATTATCTCCGTGACACCTCGAATCCTCTCGCCTTGTCGATTTTGAAAAAATAATCGCTTGTATGTTTTTTGAGGAGGGTTTCCTCATTGCTTATATACTTCACAATTAACTAATGGTAACAACCACTTTTTGGGACTGCATCGGTCTTCTCCACTGGGAAGAGGATGACAGCTGCCAAGTTCAACAAGGTCAGTCTTGTTCATGTGTTGTTCATTGTTGATTGTATTGTCACGTTACTCGTTGTTATTAATATGGTTATGGTTTGTGTTTTGATGTAAGGTTCATCATTGAGAGTATACGAAAATGGAGCCTTTTCGTCTGTCCTATAGTACATGGCACTGGTACGTAGAGAGCGTATAGGACATTGAGGTCATTCTAGTCTTCCTCCCAGGAAGGAGGGGGGGGTGGGGAGCGCATATGACATTCGGTCATCTCATCCATCGGTTGGTGTTAGCCGATGTTCATCAACTCCTGACTGTGTTTTCACACAGTTTCAGACGTTTAAGTGCCTTGAACGCGTGAAAGCGAGTAGGAAAGAGCTGGTCTTTTGACCTCGTCTCCCTCCCGCCGAATTCCCTGTCGAATTCTGGCAATATCAAAAAGTATTAGGGAGGTAAATATACTCTTGAAGTGAAATAAACGAAATCAAGGATTTCTTTTTTCACGAGAGAGTTGATACTTACCTCCCTAGATACGGACCCGGTCTCTCCACCCCACAGAGGCTCAGTCTTCAGGCTCTTAATAGTTGCATGTGTGTCAGCCAATAAATTAGTCAGAGGAAGTAGTAGTCGGCGCATGCGCGGTGGTGGGGCTGGCATCCGCCGGACTGCCCTCTGTCTACCTGCCCAGTAGGGGCACCTAACTGTTTTTATTCTGAGTGTTTATTGAGTGAACGCCGATATTTAGCAATATCAAAAAGTATTAGGGAGGTAAGTATCAACTCTCTCGTGAAAAAAGAAATCCTTGATTTCGTTTAATTCCCTACATGTTCATACGCTGTTACCATAGTGCAATTTTCAGAATAACAACACAAAATTAGGTGAATGATGATACGAGGCACTACTGTATATATTTGAAGTGCATATAACTTCAGTTAAATCCTGCCACAAATCATTTAAAATTGACAAAAATCTGGAGTATTTGTACAAGTTTTCAAAAGTTTACTAATGAGCAAACCAGACTTCTGGCTGATTTTTGCTGTAATTTATGTCAGCGTTTTCCCTTGAATCTCTGTACTGATCACGAATGTTAACCTAGTTAAAGAGCAGAGTGTTATCTATTGGCTGGTGAATTTAGTTTTTACCAATCCACATTCGTTTTGCCGACACGTCTCAACAGACACACCCACTTTGCTACAGATATGCTGTTATGGCAAAGACATTGTTTATGACACCATATGACAACATTAGGAACGAATGAGTACAGTCAATCCTTTGTAGAGACCGTCAACCCTTTTTAGAGTCCACCTCTGTATAAAAACCACTTGTTATTTATGATACCACCTATCAAAAATCGACTATTTATAGACCTGTTTCACTTGGAAATTTTAATTTATAGTATAAATATATGTTTTAATTTAGATATAAGTAAATTACCATACCATATTGAAGAAAAAAGTAGATAGATGTAATTGGGCAAATTTGAGGAAATGTATGTTAATTAATTACTTTGCCTACGAAATAGGTACATGTAATGGATCGTTCCAGTTTTAACTATGCCCCACCCATCTCTAGCTAAGCTCCACCCACACTTCGCCGTGTTGGAATCGATCGAATCCTGAATGCCCTGACTATCAATTTCCTGAAAACTATACACGCTGTTAAATATTTTGAAACTAATTTAATGGGATGCTGTTGCTGCCTAGCAACAGCGCCCAGTCAAATTAGTTTCAAAATATTCAACAGAATATTTATTAAATACATGTAGTAAAGACATACAATTCGTACAAAAACGCATAGCCCATCTTCAATTAAGCGGTCGTGACGTACTTGTCTACATCATTCATGATGTCATAATGATGTCATTGATTATGATGTCATTCTACATGTCACAGTTAATTATGACAACATATGATGGATGGATAAAGTGGAAACTTCTATTGTCATTTCAGAGGTAGTACAATATATGTATAAGGTTTATTCTCTGCACACTTATCATCTTACTGATTAATATTATAAGCTTTAGGCTGCAGTAACCTGATTGTATTAAAACATTTACAGAGTATGTGCAGTCAACAAATGGCCAATGCCGCGCCATCACAATTCGCCACACTCGCAAACTGTTAGCTTTTAGCGGTTCATGCTCTCCTGTGACCATTTGCTAAAATTCAACCAATTTGTTTATGTCAGTTACCAATATAATTGTGGATTGTGAGAAATATTTATATTAATCTCTACCCCATGGTTAGTGCCAGGGGCTAGGGCTGAAAAAGTTGAAATTGGTGAGAGTGCATTGAGTTGTGATGGCACATCATTGACTGAATGCTTTAGCATTATCGTACATTTAATTTCTTTATACATGTATGTTTTATATCTGCAGACCGATTGTGTATGTTGCAACAAGGAAGCACAGCATCAATGGTCGTGATATAGACAAGCTTACGAAATTCATAGTTTTCATACTAGTAAGATTCTATATTATGAATATGCCATACTGTGAGTGTTTACTATTATTTATTCAATTTTTGGCTCACCTGTCCTGAAAGGCCAAGTGAGCTTATGTCGTGGCAACCATCCGTCGTGTGTCTATCCGTCATCCGTCAACTTTAATTAAACATCCTCTTCTCAAGAACCACTGGGCCGATTTCAATTATATTTGGTAGGAAGCATCCGTAGGACATAGGGATTCAAGTTTGTTCAAACGAAGTTGATCGGCCAATTTGGCCAGTGGCCATCTTGGATTTTGGCTGATTTTTTAGAAATGTCTTTAAAAATCTTCTCCGAAACCGCTTAGGGGATCGATGCAAATCTCATGAAATATGATCTAGGGCAAGAGCTGAACCAAGTTTGTTCAAGGGAACTTGATTGGTCAAATGGTTCTGCGGCCACATTGGTTGACCTAGTTTTAGTGAAAACAACTTCTCCAGAACCGCTGAAGGGATCAGGCTGAAATTTGGCAGATGTGATTAGGGACTAAGGGCCATTAAAGTTTGTTCAAGGGAAGTTGATCCGTAAAAAAACATGGCCACCATGGGCCAATCAAAATATAGAGTGTTTGGCAGACATATTTGATTTTTTAATTTGATGGATTTTGAGGCCGAAATTGGTTTTGCATATGTTTTGGGGTATTCTGATTTCAAATTTGCAATTTTTGAAATTGTCGGATAACGTTTTGGTGGCCATCTTGGATCCTTTTCCCGCTCCCATCCTAAAGCAATGGGAAAATTTATTTTCTTCTCGACAACTACTGGGCTGATTTCAATTATATGTGGCAGGAAGCATCCATAGGGCATAGAGATTCAAGTTTGTTCAAGGGAAGTTCAACCGTAAAAAAACATGCCCGGTGTGGGTCAATCAAAATATAGCATGTTTTGCGGCCCTATTGGAATTTTTATTTGATGGATTTTGAGGCCGAAATTGGTTCTATATATGTTTTTGGGTATTCTGAGCTCAAATTTGCCATTTTCGAAACTGTCGGATAAACAGTTTGGTGACCATCTTGGATTATTTTCCCGCCAAAGGCGCTCATACTAAAGCAACAGGAAATTTAAAATGTCTTCTTCTTGAGAACTACTGGGCCGATTTCAATTACTGTTCTTATTCGAGGAAAGGACGCTAGCTTGTATTGGATGCAGGCTAAATTTTGGCCCAAAACCTCCCCAAAATCCTTATACTCTTAGAAAGGACGCATAGAGAAATTGAAATCCATTCTCTAAAATAGGTAAAACTCATAGAACCTACCACGAAAATCGAACGCAATTTCCATATGCATGCTTACCGCCGTACCACTATGTTTAATGTACGCCTCAAAAATATCACTGTGGAAGTGAAATTATTAATGGGACAGCCTAAATATCGTGTATCTTCAATAAAGATCGTTTATTACCTAAAAATAAATGCTACTTTTGACATAAAATGTCGCTTAGAAAATATGGAAATCATTTGCTATTAGGAATGCGGTCAGATCAGCAGTTGTGTTTACTAGAATTCTTCTTATATCTGCTATTCTCTATTTTCATTGGCATGTAAGGGAGAATTTAGCCAATCAGAACAGAGAAAGAATATTTCTTCAGAAAAAATTAATAATTGAACAGTGTTTACTCTCGTATCGCGCATTAATTTTGTAATGCCGACCAACATTAAATGATCCAAAACGGAATCAGAATTAAAATGAGATCAAGCACTTCTTATGTTGGCGAGCTGCTGGCTCGTTTACAATTGGAGGCGCCGTGTTCTCGTGAGATCTTATACGCTAACAGGAGTTTGTTATCAAACGGGTATGGATCAGACCTAAAGTAGAATACTTAGTTCCTATCGCGTAATGATAATATATAGTATTCAGAGTTCCGAGTCCAGAATATTTTATCCAAGTACTCGTTCTAATTAAAAACAATCTTTTGCATTTGGAGGCGAATCATGTGATTTATATCTTTTCTGAATGCCATTTTATGTCAAATTCATCATTAATTTTGGTGTGATAAATGATATTTATTAATGGATACACAATATGTAGGTGCTCCAATTTAATAATTTCACTTTCACGAGGGATGTTTTGAGGTACACATTAAACATAGTCATAAGGCAGCAAGAATTTGTACCATGTGAAAATGAGTTCAATTTCCGTGGTATCATTTATTTTTTTTACAAAACTTGACAAACAAATGTGCTTAAAGACTACTTGATTATAGGATGCACCCCCTTCCTAGAACATGTAATATGACAAAAAAACTGCGTCCTTTAGTCGAATTTTAACGATATATTTGGCAGAACATCTTTAGGGAATGGATATTTACGTTTGTTCAAACGAAGCCGATCGACCAATTTGGCCGGTTGCCATCATGGATCTTCGTCGATTTTTAGAAATGTCTTTAAAAATCTTCGCCAAAACTGTTCGAGCGATTGATTCAAAATTCATAAAATATCATTTAGGGCACTAGCTGAACCAAGTTTGTTCAAGGGAACTTGATTTGCCAAATGGTTGGGTGGCCATCTTGGATGGCCTGGTTTTCATGAAAGCAACTTCGTCTCCAGAGCCACTGAACGGATTGGGCTGAAATTTTGGAGATATGATTTTGATGACTAAGGGCCATTAAAGTTTGTTCAAGAGAAGTTGATACATAAAGAAACATGGTTTTCTTGTTATAAGTCTGCTCAACTCATTAGAGTTCTACTTATTGTTAGTGACCATTCTAGTTGAGATGCCTATGGTCCAGGTGAGCGATACAGGCCCCTTGGGCCTCTTGTTAGACATGTTGGACAATGTGAATGTATCAGTTTATGAATCAACTTTTAATTAGCTCTGACCATTTGACAGTTACTATGCATGTGTCCACAGCGGCAGGTGAATAAACTGTTAACATTTGAAGTTAGTTGATAGTAACAGGTAACAGTACTATCCTTATGCCTCATAGATAAACATGCACATTTAGAGCTGCAATAACACAGGAAGTAACCACATTTACATAGAAAATACAAAGATTATGTTGACTCCATGTTGTACTGTGTGAAAAAATTCAAACTACTTACCTATATTGATTGTGACATCTTAACAAGTGACATATTCTTATTGTGATGTCAGCTACATGTATCGGGTGATGTTGAAATGTATGCTTGAGTGACAGATCAGCTGCTTTTATTCTGCAGGCTGTGTGTGACAAGTCAGATTAGTTTCAAAATGTTCACCAGCTTTTATTTAATATGGATCACATCTGGAAATTCTCGTTTCTGGAAACAGCTCTTGCTGTGTTAAAATTGTAACCAATGGACCTTTTCAGTTTATCCAGTCATCATATGATGTGAGCGCTTGAAAGTCTGACACATACGAATTGTATGTCTTTGCTATTTAATAAACATTCTGTCAAATATTTTGAAACTAATTTGACTGGGTGCTGTTGCTGCAATAGGCATAGGCGGTAACAGCACCCAGTTAAATTAGTTTCAAAATATTCAACAGCTTACCTGTATAGTTTTCTGGAGATTTATAGTCAGGGAATTTATAGTCAGGGAGTTCAGGGATCGATTGATACCAACACAAGCTAGGTATGGGTAGAGCTGAGGTGTGGGTGGAGCTTATCTAAAGATGGGCGGGGCATAGTTAAAACTGGAAAGGTCCATTCAGATCAGTAGTTAAAGAGATACAGCTCCTAGCAAAATGTATGCACAAACCTCTTCCTCACGGCCTGAGCGTAATGACTTTAAAATAATTTATATTTTGTAGGAGAATGCCTGTAAGAAATGCTACGAGGAGTACATAGATAACCTGTGTATTGTGTTCGATCTGAAGGGATTCACCATCAGCTCTATGGACTATCAGTTTGTCAAGAACCTCATCTGGCTTCTGAGTCGTCATTACCCAGAGCGTCTCGGGGCATGTCTCGTTATAAACTCACCGACTATATTCTCGGGCTGTTGGACCATTATACGACCGTGGTTAGTACGAGTCTGTTCTCGTGTACAGTCATGACAGTACAGCTCTTAAATAATAAGTTTCCAAAACAGAGACCTGGTACTTAGTAAGAAATGTTCTGTTGAATATTTTGAACATAATTGGATTGGAAGACATAGCTGCTAAGGCAGCAATGTTTTTCAGTCTAATTATCTACAAAATATTCAGCAGTACATTTCTTACTAAGTAACAGGTCTCTGTTGGAAACGTTAAGTTATTGCTCAGCTCTACTGTTCATCTAAAGTGTAAATTCTGTAATTAATACTTTAATGATTATGTCGCTCAAGTGATCGCGGGAAATGCCTATCTCATTTGCAAAATTTGGACCTGGCTCGATATCCAACATTGTCCGGTGATTAATTAGCTCACCTGGCCTGAAAGGCCATGTGAGCTTAGGCCGTGGCGACTGTCTGTTGTGTGTCCATCCGTCATCCGTCCGTTGTTCGTCAACTTTTCCTCTAAATGACCTCATGAACCGAGGGATTTGTTCAACAGAAGTTGATCCGTCAAAAAACATGGCTGCTGTCATTGGCCAATCAAAATGTAGCATGTTTGGTGGCCATATTGGACTTTTTTATTTGATGGGTTTTGGGGCCAAAATTGGTTTTATATGTGTTTTGGGGTATTCTGATATCAAATTTGCCATTTTTGAAACTGTCGGACAAACGGTTGGGCAGCCATCTGGGATCATTTTCCCGCCAAAAGCTCCCATACTAAAGCAATTTGAAATTAAAAATGTCTTCTCGATATCCACTGGGCCGATTTAAATTATGTTTTGCAGTAGAAATCCTTAGGGCATAGCGATTCAAGTTTGTGCAAACGGACCCGATCGGCCAATTTGGTCGGTGGCCATCTTGGATTTTGGCAGATTTTTATAAACGCCTAAAAATCTCCGAAACCGTTTGGTGGATTGATTTCAAACTCATGAAATGTCAGTTCAGCTAAGAGCTGAACCAAGTTTGTTCAAGGGAACTTGATTGACAAAATGGTTTGGCGGCCATCTTGGATGACATATTTTTTGCGACAACTACTCCAGTCATTAAAGGTCATTAGAGTTTGTTCCATGGAGATATGTCAAAACAAATATGTCCATCATGAATCAATCAAAATTTAGCTTTTTTGGTGGACATCTGGTATTTTCTGAAAATTTCTGAGAAAATCATAAAAAGACAACTTAATAACCATTGGGCCAATTTGAGTAAAACTTGGCTAAACCTTCACAGAAATTTTTCCAGTGGTCATCTCATTTTTTTCGTTTGTGTCAGTGACCAATAATTGCAGGCGAACTGTACCGGCCCCTTGGGCCTCTTGTTCATTGATCATGACAGAGTTAGATAAATCATTTATTATGCATGTGGATTGTGACATCAGTCTACATATGACCTATTTGATTACGATATCATATACTTGAGCGACAGATATAAAAATGTTTCTTTCATGTTTTGTAGGTTGAATGACATCACTGCGAGCAAAGTAACATTTATCAGTGATGAAGATCACCTGTTTAAGTTTGTGCCTCCAGATATTTTCCCTGAAGACTGATGATCAGGCGTTGTGTGATGTAAGAAATCGCTTGAATCATTACTGGACATACCGCTACATTGTCAGTGAGAACAGTCAGAGTCGATGGTGAATGCAAGATTGCGGAGAAATTAAAGCACGTATATCAATTGATGCAATATTCACTCGGCAGTCATTCTATGTTAACTATCCATATTCATCATAAATGTTGTTAGTTACTTATCATAATCAAAATCATGTTGTTTATTTTGAAAATAATTTGACTGAATATCAATGACTGAGTCAAATCCTTCAGAATATTCAGAATGTTTATTTATTGATAATTGTAGGAAAACGGGTAGAAGATTGCCTAAGCTGAGGCATATCTCCTGTTGATAGTCAGTTAAATCTTTAATGTATCTTAAGCTTTGTGATAAATATTCCTCAAAATTACTATTTATAATTATTGCACAGAACATTTTCACTCACCACCTAATGTCATCATGAATGTACGTGTTATCATCATGGCAAGTTTTTATGTGGATGGTGTTCTCGTCTATAATGTTTTGGTCTATCATAAGTACTGACTTTGTTATTGCCATATATTTACAGGAACAGATGTGTGCATGTCAGGTATAGTGCGTCTTTTGGTGTAGCCTTTGCACAAATAGTGGGTTGCGTAATACAAGTATGTCTCTGTCTAACTGCTTAATACTTTAATGGAAAGGTTTGGTCAAGAATATTAAAATATGAGCTTATTGAATGTTCATTTGCAGGGCAAGAGACAACTCTTTGAAAATTTATCACTAGAATGACTGGCTCGGTTATCGAGCCAGTCATTCCAGTGGTAAATTTTCAAAACTTCTTGGCCTGTACATGTACATTCCTCAAGATGACTGCAGAGTCCGGTTTTAGCCGGCTTCGCCATGAAAGGGTTAAACTTGTCACAGGTCATTATAACCAGTGAGCCAATGTTCACTTTGTAAGAATTCCTCATAAAAACTAATCAGCGTTAGCTAAATAACCATTTCAATATGAGCTGCTGTCATGACTGAGTCCATGCCAGTCACCAAGATAGATTCAGGCTGTACTCAAATTTTTAGTGTGATCATCTGGCACCGACAGACAAATGATAGTTTTAGTTAAATACAAACTATAATCTAGATTTAGTATAAGACCCTGCCTTACGTTCAGTAGAGAAAATGTTTCTAAATGTTTTGTTAAATCTGCAAAACTATTGACAATCTGCTATTTTCAGATTAACCCTTTAACCCTCATGTCAGTCAAAACAACTTCTGCAGTTGTCTTGAGAAATGCTCATTTGAAGACCAAGAGAAGACGATTTTTGAAAACTTACCACTGGAATGACTGGCTCGGTTATGACTCATGTTCTGCTGCTGGCTACTTCATTCGACTTTAATGGGAGGTTGTCCTTTGGGAAATCAACAACTCAACTTGATTTTTGGGTAAAAAAGTCACAGATCAAGGTTATCTCGTGTATTTGTTTGTCTGTCCGGATCAGTATCTGAAAAAGTACTGGCCCGAATTGGCGAAAAGCATTTTTGCTAGGGCTTCTATGCTTTGATTATCAGTCGGATCAAATTTCGGATCTACGAATATCACAGGAACTATACAAAGCACAAGATAGATTATTGTTACATACCAGCGTTCCCCAACTTTGGACCCGAACTGAATTAATCCAGAAAATCCATAATTAAAAAAAATATGACAAAGACAGTAAGGTGAGGGTCAGCAATCTCTAATTGTTCTTGTTTGAATTTTGGAAAGTCCTTTCTATACTCTTGATAAGTTTACTAATTTGAAATTTGTAGTTCTCATTGTGAATTCCTGTCTAATGCCACCACCATATCACTACCACCAACATCACGCCACCAACACAGAGAATAATCATAATAATTTCTAGAATGCTTTCAGATAAGGCTTAGAAGCCTTACTAATAACAATTGGAGTCTGTATATTATGATCGTTATTGTACACACATATATATATATATACATAATCACAGAAAGAATGTTATTTTATGTACCTATTCAGATATCATATATTTATTATATATATTTATCATTTTTGTGATCATCACTAAAATGTTTTAGCTACTGTATCGCTATAATCATGTATCTGTCACATTTTCTTGGCTTACGTAACTTGCTGGGCCAAGTGACCTTCTATAATGGCGACCATCCATCGTCTGCATTCAAGAAATGTTATTGTCCCATTGGTTTTAATTCTGGATATGCTGAATATTTTGAAAACAATTTGAATGAAAGTAGTTGGTGTCTAAGCCACCAACAACTTTCAGTCAAATTGTTTTCAAAATATTTAGCAGGTCCAGAGTTATTGCTCATTGAACTTATTGTCTGGTGGCTTGCAGCAGTCAGCCAGTTAAAATGATTACTTATTGCACCCTCAGTTGATTTTGATTAGCTCTGGATGGTTAAGCACCCTAACATATTATGCTTTGGAGCTCCTATCTCGAAAAACTGATTCTCTAAAAACTGATTCGTAAATTTTTTCCCATGTTCTTTATGGCACACGTCAAAATTTTAAGGAAATTCTTTAACCCTTAGCAGATCAGATATAACAAATTCATTATGATGGGTGGAATATTCTGTAGAAAACTTTTTCACTAATTTAACTGGGAGCTATTGCTGCCAACAAGTTATAAAAAATTTTAAATTATTTTTCAAACTATGCAAGATCCTTCCTGTAAAGTTGTCATGAAATTGAATTTCAAGGTTTGAAGTATTAAAAGACTATTTCTTGGTAACCAATTAATCAAACTTGGTTGGAAGAACCCTATTGGTGTTATGCTTCTGGGTGTCTATGCAGACATATGATTGTTTAATTTGCTTTATGACCATCTTCCATCTGTTGAGATTTTGTTTAAAGCATTGAGACTAGATATATTTCGAAATTAATTTGAATGTGAGCTCCTGGTCTGCTTGGCCAAATCTATCTAAACCGTGCCAATTGACTTTTGTGTAACCTTCCTAAATGTATCTTGCTAAATTTTAAGAATCTAGTCTGTCCAAATAATTGAACTTCCAGGTGAGCACTGTGGTTTTTTTTTGCCTTGTGCTTGTGTTGGTATTGTGTTCCACGAAGATTCTTCCCTTATTTCATTTTGAATTGATTTAGTTTATTAGCTCACCTGGCCTGAAAGGCCAAGTGAGCTTATGTCGTGGCGACCGTCCATCGTGTGTCCGTCCATCCGTCCGTCAACTTTTCCTTTAAACAACTTCTTCTCAAGAACCGCTAGGCCGATTTCAATTATATTTGGCAGGAAACGTCCTTAGGCATAGGGATCCAAGTTTGTTCAAACAAAGCCGATCGGCCAATTTGGCCAGCTGCCATCTTGGATTTTGGCAAATTTTTAGAAATGTCTTTAAAAATCTCCGAAACTGCTTGTTGGATTGAACCAAACCTCCTGAAATATGATCATGGGCAAGAGCTCAACCAAGTTTGTTCAAGAGAACTTGATTGGTCCAAAGGTTCGACGGCCATCTTGGTTGACCTAGTTTTAGCGAAAATGACTTCTCCAGAACCGAAATTTGTGATATATGATTAGGGACTAAGGCCCATTTTAGTTTGTTCAAGCGAAGTTGGTCCGTCAAAAAACATGGCCACCGTGGGCCAATCAAAATATAGTGTGTTTGGCAGCCATATTGGATTTTTTAATTTGATGGATGTTGAGGCTGAAATTGGTTTTATGTAGGTTTTTGGGTATTCTGATCTCAAATTTCCAATTTTCGAAACAGTCGGCTAAACGGTTTGGTGGCCATCTTGGATCATTTTCCCTCCAAAAGCACCCATACTAAAGCAATGGGAAATTTAAAATGTCTTCTCGAGAACTCCTGGGCCGATTTCAATTATATTTGGCAGGAAGTATCTGTAGGGCATAGAAATTCCATTTTGTTCAAACGAAGCTGATCGGCCAATTTGGCCGGTGGCAATCTTGGATTTCGCCCAATTTTTAGAAATGTCTAAAAATCTCCAAAACCATTTGAGGGATCAATTCAGACCTCATGAAATATGATCTAAGGCAAGAGCTGACCCAACTTTGTTCAAGGGAACTTGATTGACCAAATGGTTCAGCAGCCATCTTGGATGTCCTCGTTTTCGCTTCTTCCCCAGAAACGCTGAAGCGATCAGGCCGAAATTTGTGATATATGATTAGGAACTAAGGGCCATTAAAGTTTGTTCAAGGGAAGTTGATCCATGAAAAAACATGGCCGCCGTGGGCCAATCATTATATAGCGTGTTTGGCGGTCATATTGGCTTTTTTATTTTGATAGATTTTGAGGCCGAAATTGGTTTTATATATGTTTTTGCATGTTGTGATTGCAAATTGGCTATTTTTTAGACTGTTGGATAAAGGCTTTGGCGGCCATCTTGGATCACTTTCCTGCCAAAAGCTCCCGTACTAAAGCAGTGTGAAATTTAAAATGCCTTCTGGAGAACTACTGGGCCAATTTCAATTATATGTGGCAGGAAGCATCCTTAGGGTGTAGAGAATCAAGTTTGTTCAAATGAAGCGGATCGGCCAATTTGGCCGGCAGCCATCTTGGATTTTGGCCGATTTTTAGAAACGTCTAAAAAATTCCGAAAACTGCTTGCGAAGTCAATTCAAGACTCGTGAAACATCATCTAGGGCAAAAGTCCAAATTTGTTTAATAGCCATTTTGGATAACCTAGTTTTTACAAAAACGACTCCAGAACCTCTACTTATAGCCAATTGCCTTTTTAGTTTCAATACCTATGTTCTAGGTGAGCGATCCAGGTCCCTTGGGCCTCTTGTTTTGTTTAGATAATGGTAGTAAAAATTTACAATGAAATTATCACAGTTAAACATTATATATATATTATACAATGGACCTTTCCAGAGTAATGACATCATATGAGGTCATAATCAGCTAAGCGGTGTGTGGGATGATCTCATAATCATTACGTCATAAATGATTCTATATTGCCCATCTTTAACTCTTAATAGTCTGACACGTAAGAATTGTATGTCTCTACTATTTAATAAACATGCTGTTGGATATTTTGACTTACCTGTATAGTTTTCTGGAAATTGATAGTCAGGGAGTTCAGAGATCGATCGATCCCAACTCGAGCAAGGTGTGGGTGGAGCATAGCTAAAAATGGAAAGGTCCATTATTGCAATACTTAAGATAATGTCCAAGTTTCTTACTTATGTGTAATATATAGTCACAATTTAAGAACATTTTAATAGTTAATGTGTAATCGTAGTTGATACAATATTTTATGAATGATCTTGTTCATGTTATTGCTTCTTCGTCATATTTGTCAGCAATGGTTGTGTTCTGTGTATACATATAGTCTGCATCAATATATATTTGTAATCCTAAAAGCAAGTTAAGTTAGCCCTCTGCAAATGGACCATTCCAGTTTATCCATCCATCATATGACGTGATAATCAACTATGTGACATGTAATCAATAACACCGTGAATGATGTAGATAAGTATGTCATGAACGCACTGTTCTAAGCGCATGAATTGTGTGTCTTTATAATATAATAAACATGCTGTTGAATATTTTGAAACTAATTTGACTGGGCGCTGTTGCAGGCAGCAACAGCATCCAGGCAAAAATATTCAACAGCCAACCTAATCGATCCCAACACAAGCGAGGTGTGGGTGGAGTTTAGCTAGAGATGGATGTGGAATAGCTAAAACTGGAAAGGTCCATTACCATACTAGGTTGAGTTATATCAAAGGGGTGAGCTTCATGATCCACTTATGTTATGTTAAGATTTTTTATGAGCTGTTGCAATTTTATGCACGTTTTTAAGAAATGACACAAATTATTTATACTTTTTTTGCATTTACGTCTTAAGATTTACTTTGTTTGTTTTTCTTGGTTTATTTTGTTATCAAATTTTAATTGATAACTAATTAGTGAATGTTAATCTTTCTGAACTATACAAGTGATATATATATATATATACAAACAAATATAGTGCACTATTTCTAAATAATCAACGATCAAACACAATGAAAGGATGTGTCACTCAAGTATCTGATTAGATATTATTATCATAATATATCACTTGTTATCTGATGTCACAATCGTGACAATCAAAATAATGTAAGTATGTCTTAAAGATTGAAATGTCTGTCAGTAAAGTGTACAAATTTAATGAACATTCGCTTGAACATTTTTGCTCCCAGTCAAATTAGTTTTGAAATATTGAACAGCTTACATGTATAGTTACATTAAAATTTAGGTTATGGAAATTCAGCTTTCAAATCGATTCCAACACACGTAAGAAGTGGGCGGAGCTTAGCTAGAAATGGATCCCTCTTGTGGTAGGTGAATAGTCTGTTATCACCGACACCTGCTTTGAGACGGTAGCGGGATTCAGTTTTTGCTTAACACTTTAGCACTCATGTCAGCAAAAAAATGGCTTCTGAAGTCATCTTGAGAAATGTCCATCTGCAAACCAAGAGAAGACTATTTTGATAAATTTACCACTGTAATGACTGGCTCGATGATCGAGCCAGTCATTGCAGTGGTAATTTTTCAAATATAGTTTGCTCTTGGTCTGCGATTGGACATTTTCTATGAGAAAATTTAACTTTTCTTGACATATTTGAGGGTTAAAGGGTTAAGTATATGCATCTATGCAAATGTTGGGGTTTCATTCAATATCTTCGCCTAAACTTGGGAGTTCATTGATGAAATTTTGTGTCTAGGTTGACAACAGGCATTACAGGGCTAGGAATAAAGCTTATTACTTTTTAGTCTGCTCATCCATCCATCTGTCAGTTGTGCCAATCCTGTATTATGTATGCGTGCAGATTTGTGGTTTTCCTTCATTAACCATGTATGACTGAGTTTTTGCAGATAACATATTCCAGGGGTTATGTCTCTGGACTGGCTAAATATTTTGAAAACAATTTGAATGAAAGTTGTTGCGGCTGAGCCACCAACAACCTTCAGTCAAATTTCTTTTAAAATATTCAGCACATAAGGGATTTTGCTCATTGCATAGTTAATCATTCCACACATCATGGTCTGTGTTCATTTTTTCCATCCATTCTATCAGAGTTCTTTTAAGCGTAGTAGTTATTATTAGAGGCTTAGGTTACATTAATCTATATTAGTGCATCTGTTTAGATGTAGTGATGTGTTGACAGCTATCTGAGAATGTTGGCTTATCAATGTCACCACCATCTGCAAGATGTATAACATTTTATCATATACCTAAGCCACTATGTGCCCATTTCTGTCACTCTTCTACATTCAGATTCTCTTCTACAGTAGTTAAACCAGTACACATGTTCCTGCCATAAATCTAGTTGCCATGGGTAGGCCAAGCGGAGTTCTAAACAACTTCTCTTTTAGATAATAAAGAAATATTAGTTACCTCTCCAGGATGTAGAAATTGTTGGCTAGGCCGCCAACAACTTTCAGTCGAATTGTTTTCAAAATATTGAACAAGTCAAGAGTTTTTGAAAATTGAAATTATTGGCTGCACTTGCTTGCAGCAGTGAGACAGTTAAGAAACCACCTGTTGTTAGCACTGATATCATCTATTTTCGCTTAAACATTGTTCAAAATCACTAATGCAAAAAAACAGTCCAGAGATTGTTGTCAGTATCTCGAAAACAAAACCATTTGACTGAAAGTCATTGGAAGTGACACCAATGGATGTAAAACTTATGTAAGATTAGTTGAAATGCCAATGTTACAGTTGAGTGATACAGGCCCATTGGGCCTCTTGTTCTCTATGCGATAAAATTAAATAAAAATGGATGATTTAATCGTCAAATTTGTTCAAGAAAGTTTAAATATCTGCCTATTGAATGTCCATTTACAGGCCAAGAGAATACAATTTTTGAAAATGTATCACTGGAAAGACTGGCTCGGCTATCGAGCCAGTCATTTGAGTGGTAAATTAAAAAAAATTGTATTATCTTGACCTGTAAATGGACATTCCACAAGACCATAACAGAGACGGTTTTGGCCGACATGACCATTAAAGGGTTAAGGTCATAATGACTGAACTATTTAAAATCCTTTAGTGGTAAAAAATTGTGATCACTCCAAAGGCCAGTTTTGGGCAGCTTGACCATTAAAGTGGTAAAAGTATGAAGAAGGGAAAATGTCATCAAAGCTTATAAAAATATGTGAAAATTTACATTTTTATTGAGATTCTTAAACCTGGAGCAAGAATTGTTGCAGAATTTGGTGTCCTGGTTGCAGTGATACTGGAGATAAGACAATTCTCATGCTGTGCATGTGGGTATTGAGACAGCAATGTCCAGAGTGGAGTCAGAAGCTTGCTTGTTTCCTATTGAGTGAACATCGGAGAAGAATTTGTTGTTTGTCCCCTTCTTTCACATGTTCTTGTATCGGTTTTTGTCTCACCTGTGAAGCAGAAAGCGAGACATAGGTATCACTTTACCGACATTACGGTTCTGCGTTTAGCAAAACTTCTCAGCTTATATTTCAGGATTAGTTAAGCCTATTGCAACTAAACTTGGATACCTGGTTAACTGTAATGATACGAAGCAGCCTGATGATGTTGGGGTCACAAGGTCAACAGTCAAGGTCACTGACCTTGATACAGAACTGTTATTTCAACATTAAGTTTTTGCGTATAGCAAGACTTTTCAGCTTCTATTTCAGGATTGCTTAAGCCTACGGCAAATAAACTTGGATATGCCAACACTTCAACCATGTTGGGATCGATCGATCCCTGAACTACATGACTATCAATTTCCAGAGAACTATGGCAGCAAAAGTGCCCAGTCGAATTAGTTTCAACATATTCAACAGGTTTATTAAATAGGAAAGACATCGATCGATCCCTGAACTACATGACTATCAATTTCCAGAGAACTATGGCAGCAAAAGTGCCCAGTCGAATTAGTTTCAACATATTCAACAGGTTTATTAAATAGGAAAGACTTACAAGAACGCTTAGTCTGTCATCAATTAAGCATTTGTCATGAACAGCTACGTCGTTCATGTCATAATTGATTATGTTGTCATCCTACACATCACATAGTTGATTGATTATGATGTCATATGATTGATGGATAAACTAATCCTCCATTAACCCTGTGTCAAGGGCATGGGATAAAGTCAAACCTTTAATGGTCACAAAAATTGAGACTTGTCTTAGTAAATGTCTATTTACAGGCAAAGCTTTTTTGTAAAAAATTACCACTTGACTGACGGACTCGGTTATCGAGCCAGTCCTTTCAGTGATAGTTTCTAAAGAATAAACTCTTGGCCTGTAAATGGACATTCCTGAAGATTAGGTGATGTCAGCAGTCATTTGTTTGACAAAGACTGCTATAGGATTAAATAATATTATGGAAGGTTAACAACTTATACCTTTTATTCAGTGTAATGAAATTCCGTCTTGGAATGTAATTTGTGCACGTATCTAATCTGTGATCTCGTTGTGGACCAAAGTGTATTTATTTAATATCAATGTCATTATATAATTATCAGTGTGAAAATAAAATGTCATATCCAGTCAAAACTTTAATCTTACATCAATAGTCCACCCAATGCACTACTGAACCCCACCACCGACATCAATAATGGCTGTAAAACATCATAGCAGTTCATTACTGATGGTGATATTGGCTCCAGTGCGCAACAGCAGCCCACCTCTGACATCAATATTGGCTCCAATGCACCGCTGAAGCACATTCCTGATGTCATATTGTCTCCAATATACCGTCTTGAAAGTTTGTTTCTGGATGATATCTCTGTTACCATTTATCGGATCACTTCCTAGGGTCGTTGGAATATGTCTGGTGAAGAAACTTATCGGAATTTATGATAATCCGAAATACAATATGGCCGGCAGTCATCTTGAAAATTGGTTTCCAGACGATAACTCTTCACCGTTTAACGGATCGCTTTGACACTTCATAAGGATAACTGGTCTAATGGGTCTGAGGAAGAATAAATATTTTCTGATAGCTCTCATTCATTGGTTTATCATCATGGTGGGGTATTATGCACGGTTTGCGGAGCTCTTGTTTTATATTCAAGAGAACATTTGCATATACACATACATATACTGGACAAAAAAAGTTAGGGATCACGAAGTTTTTTCAGTATTGTTAGAAACATTCGATATAACAGACATATACAGATTCGAAATGATAACTAACAGCCTCTGCTGAATCCATATTTAATGACAGTTTTGAAATTGATTTGTCAGCAATGCATCACATAGGTGTTAATGAAAGGCATCCATGAAACAATGAGAATTCATGATTGCAAGTCAACAAGCGTATAAACGTGTGTCACTCCAAATCAGTCCATATGCACTTTAGTAACGAGTGTGACCTCCACGTGCAGCCACGACTGCTTGACAACGCCGCTGCATGCTGTTGATGAGGCGCACGATGTTCTGTTCTGGAAGGTTGTCCCATTCCTGCCTGAGAGCAGTTTCCAGGTCATCCAGAGTCATTGGGGGCACCTGGCGTTGTGAAATTTGTTGTTGAAGCTGGTCCCACACATGCTCAATGGGGTTCAAGTCAGGTGATACTGCTGGCCACTCCATTCTCTCTATGGTCTCCCTCTCAAGGTACTGTGTGATAACTCGAGCACGGTGAGGCCGAGCGTTGTCATCCATGAGAACAAAGTCAGGACCCACAGCTCCAGCAAACAATCTCACAACTGGATGAAGGATTTCATCCCTATACCGGATGGCATTCAGAGCTCCATTCCTGATAGCAACCAGTTCAGTGCGACCAGTCAAAGAAATCCCACCCCAAACCATCACTGAGCCCCCTCCGAAATGGTCATGTTCAGCGACCATACACTGTGCATACCGTTGTCTGGGTTCTCTCCACACATGTCTGCGACCATCATGGAAATCTAAACAGAATCTGGATTCATCAGTGAACAAAACTGGCTGCCAGTGACGTCTTTGCCATCTAATGTGATTACGAGCCCATTCCAGGCGAGCTTGTCGATGATGTAGGAGTAGCCTTGGTCTCACAGCTGGCCTGCGAGCTCTAAGATTGGCTCCGTGAAGTCGGTTCCTCAAAGTCTGGGGTGTTATCTGAACATCTGTAGCAGCATTGAACTGTCTGTTGAGAGAACGTGCACTATCAAAACGATGTCTCCTGGCTAAAGTGACGATATACCGGTCTTGGCGGCGTGTTGTGGTACGTGGTCTTCCACTTCTATGCCTCTCATCGACAGTTCCAGTTGCTTGAAACTGTGTCCACAACCGGGATATCACACTTTGCGAAACACCAAGTGCAACAGCCACCTGTCTCTGTGTTTGGGCAGTTTGGATCATTCCAACTGCTTGATTTGCCTCACAAGCTCGTAAATGTCTTCTTTGCAGCATTTTGTAAAGGTGGTAACACACGTGTCATGCG